>JZLH01S0334191.1:7800-20408 GCA_001188425.1 Eucidaris tribuloides | reverse complement strand
TGACATTTGGGACGTTAGCGGTATAGTACAGTCAACTTGAGTCAAGTGTACTACACAGACAACGATCCAAATCAACCGACCCGAACATCATGTACCGACAAAATGTTTACAGGCCTACAACATTAAACTGTTGAAAGAATCAACATTTCAGCAACGTGTACATTTAGGAAAAATTCTTGGGAAGAAAGAATAGAACGCTATTTGATACCAGGGCACACTAGCTCCACCATGTGAAGTGGATGGAAATATTTGGCCCTTCGGCCCGTTCCTCGTTCACCAGCCAAATCAAAAGCCACAAATTGCCTTTAATTTTCCCACACGTTCCTATTCTCATAGACTTCGAAAAATGTTCTTCCCAAGCAATGTTGAATCACAAAATTTGTTGCATGATAATACTTGTGTGTTCCTATTAAATTACAGTAGTGCTGAGTGCTGATATAATATCAGAACATCAGAAGGCTTTGTTACGATTGTAGAAATATAACTTTCAATTTTCTTTGACTTGAAAATCTATTGATGTCTGGAAAGTGCTCGTTCGCTTCTCTCACTCGCGCATACATTACCATTATTAGTAGAAGAAGCATATTCGTCCTAAGGAAACGTTTTTAAAACGTTTTAAAAACGTTTCCTTCGGACGAAAACGCATCGAACCTTTCTAGAACGCAGAGAAAACGTTTTCTGGACGTTTCGTGTTTGCTGGGATTACTTCTTATAGTTGTATCAGTAGCGGATCTGTGGGGGTTAGGGGGTTTACCCCTCCCCCCTTGGGCTGCCAAGTGAATAATTTGTATGGTCTTATCATGTTAGTAGATGTCAGGAAAACCAAAACGTATTACAAAATTTGTTTTAAAAAACAGTGCAAAACAAATTTTCATACACAATTCTCAAATTTTTGGCGCGCTTCGCGCGCAAACATATACAGTTTTTAAATTTTCGGGGCTCTTCGCGTGTAAACATATGCATTTTTTTAAATAAACATACACAATTCTAAAATTTTTGGCGCGCTTCGCGCGCAAACATGCATTTTAAAAAATTTTCTCCCATCACCATTCGTTCAAAAAAAACCTTCCAAAAAGCTAGATCCGCCCTGTGTATTAATATTCACTACCATCGTAAATCATTTAACTGTTATCATTACACAACATGAATATGTCGGTTCGTCGGGAGTTTGTCGGTACATTCGGGTGCCTTGACCCCCCCCCCCCCCCCATGGCAAAAAGCTGGCTACGCTACTGCATGTAGCACAAGAAGGTATCACCAGTCATGCGTAAAGTCGTTCGTAACTTACGAACAGCTTTATGAAACACCCCCCTGGATCTGGATCTGGATGCATACGCTGCTGGACCAGACGGTATAGTGCAGTGGGAGAGAGGGCGCGATGACTGCTAGTCGTAGTGGACTGATGAATTTTTCTCAATCCTGCTCCCCGTTCATACCCCTGAAGATTTCGGTTCATGAACTGTTTATAATATCGGGTGGGAGATGATTCCAAGCCAGGGGGTGCTCACAAAAAAATGATTGTTTAAGTTAACATCAACTGTTATTGTAAGAAAAAGTACAAATTTCATGGATTCATCTTAACTTCCTATACCAGAACACATTTGTGCAATCATGCTTTACACAAATAATTAATTTCACTCTCAAATGACGTAACATAACTTATCTCACGATTTCATCAAGCACAAAATTGTAGCCGTGAAACATACATATCACGATTCTTGTCACACTTTAACCCCTTGGGGACGACGGGCTTGTACAGAAGCCCATTGCATTGCACACTCAGAGACGACGGGCTTCTACAGAAGCCCAAAAATCTTTGACCAAATTTTTGGTCAAACATTGGATTAACAGAAGAGTTATATTTTTTAATGCGTCTGTCCCAAACATTGTATATTTCTGACCAGTATAAATCAAGAAAATAAATATTCTTTGCGGAATTTTATAAGAAAATATTGGTTTATATTCCCTTCACGGTCAACCACATAAAAATTGCGTCGTCTCTCAATGAACAACAGTGCCGTATAGCATCGAGCCCAAGGGGTTAAAAGGCAAAAATAAGACATACCATTTACAAAAATACCGAATATTAAAGGCAGAATACAGTTAGGGATATACACTTACCAGTTGGAGGCTTTAAACTGTCTTATAAGCAATTTGACATTGTTGACTAAACACTGTCACCAGCACTGACCACGACTATTTCGCAACATCGATTTGTACACTCTACAGTTCAAAATTAATAGGGCCTACTAACTCAAACTGCCTTTTTGACTTTCTTATTGCAAGTACATACCATACTGACCAAACTAAGTTGTTACTATAACTACCAAACAAACAGTCATAGAAACTGATACAATACATAAGCGGAGAAAACATAGTGTGCACTGACTGCTATTTTTTGGCCAGCGTGCTTACTGGTCGAGTGAACAGGAAACAATAAGACTGGACTTGACTTTGAATAGAGTACACTTGACATTGAAAGGTGTATTTGGCATTGCCTAATACATGTACATAGTATGTTTGTGTGTACTACTATATATTTCCACATAGGGCCTGAAAACTGTTCACCTATGTGTATACACTGTCTGCATAATTATGTAGACATCTGAAACTCCATCACTTGACTCCATATAATGAAACACATAAATAAATACAAGACTTTAAGAAATCTATATACAGTGTACATTATGTAGTAAGAACAAAATGATTAAATAATAAATTCATCACTGCAAATGCCTGCAGTGACAACCTCTGAATTTAATTTCATGAACGATGATTATTCCTACAATCATTTGAAAGGCTTATAGCAATATCTTCTGTTTTTACAAAAATCTGATATACATGACTCTTATGCTACTAGTGTCTCCGAAAAGGTCTAGTGACCATTCCGGATTCCCCCATAGACTGCTGTGCAATACATGTGTAGATTATTTTTGTCCACATGCCATTGATTCATATACCGATATTTATTTCTACAAAATTCCAATAGTGACAGCATAACTGCTCAAAGTTTTGTGTTCTAGGATATTACTTCAAACACATTCAAACAATGTGATGTAGGTCAAATCTCAAAGTTTGCATTATTATTAAATGAGGCTTCCGCAATGTTCAAGAGAGTCTTTAAGAGAATAACCTTACTGAAAGGGTGAAATAAAAGTTTCCTCCTGGTGCAGAAATATCACTTCAACCGTATAAGAGTACTTACCCCTGCAGATTGGAACAGTCCCGTTCCATAGCAATTCGCTGGTGTTCGATGGGTTGGCCAAGCACTGCAGACTTCTGCTACCGACCAACTGGAAGTTAGCTTCGCACTGAAACGTAACCACCTGACCGTATCGGAACCATTGGGGCTGGAGCGATCCATTCCTGGGCGGTTCTAAATCGACGCAGAATCCCAAATCTGTACTAAAAACTGTAACCCGTAAGCCGTAAAGACATAAACAAAATGTAAGTAAATCAGTATTTTGTTGGAACTTTTTAAAACAAAAAATAATCATCTTGTGAGTAACACAAGGTTTGTAAGAAAAGTTGCAGGATTGGTGTTATAAAAGTTTTTTTTTCCAAATCCATATTGTAATTAAACTTCAAGTATCCTGTGTACCCGTTGGAGACGATTTGATTTTATATCACACATTATCCATAGACCCCTACACGAGTTAACTCGTACTCAGTCTCCAACGGAATCTTTCCCTCGCCATGCACTCGTGGAATTATTTTACCGGGATCCTCTAGAGTTCCGTCGTCATATCTTGGTGTAATTCACGTTTTCAAGAGGCTCCTTTGTGGCTCCCTTGAGTTTGGAGAAGAGGAAAAGATCACATGGAGCCAGGTCGGGTGGATTGGGAGGTTGATCCAGCATGGCTATATTCTCCTTGACCAGGAAATAAAGAATGCATGGTATTGTCAGCAGGCGTCCTGTCATGGTGAAGAGGTCCGACGTCGCCAACGCCGAAAAAAGTTGTCCTGCCACAACTCTCCCCTCTTCCCGCGAACTGAATAAAGCAAACGCCATGGGATCTCTATGTAGACGTGCTGGTTGATCACCTGGTCCAGTGGCAAGAACTCGCTGTGAACGATGCCCCTCACATTGGAGAATGCAATCAACATGGCTTTGAATTTTGACTTCGACTGCCTTGCTTTCTTTGGCCTTGGCGACATCGAACTATTTCAACATTACGACGCGCCTTATTACAATACCTAGAGCATTCAACAGTTTTTCGTCGAGAAGAAAACATTCCTGTGCTGGAGCAACCTCCCAACTCACCTAACTGGCTTTGGTGTATATTTTTCCTCATCTCCAAGGGGGTCAAGAATGGGAGCCATTTTGAAAACATGGATGACATCAAGATGCCCACGACGACGGAGATGTGAAGGATCCTTCAGGACGTCGTGTGCCTATGCAAAGGTTGTTAATTGTATCCATTATGTATTACATTAGCGGCCTTTGCATAGGCACACGACGATCGACGAGTGCATATGGGGTCGTAGCAGAGAAGAATCCACGTAAATTCCGTTATTTGATAAATTTGCAGTAAGTTTTTTACGAATATATTTTGAAGACCAAAGTCAAACGATGATGACTTTCAATGAGTACGTGAGCTGTGTATAAACCAGTTAAGAACAGGAACTTTGTAATGCACGCGTTCACGTTACCGCATCTACACCGAATGCTTAAAGGCAGGGAATCTAATTTGCATGCCTTAACATGTACATTGTATAGATACACAGGTATATAGAAGACATTTAAGAACCTTTAGCAACGTATTTACAGAAACTCTGTTTTATTGTAATCTTAGGGACCGTTAGACTTTGATTTGAATTATTGTCTCGTAGAGACAAAACTTCCTACCCTGTATAACACGAACCTAAGAAAAATTGGTTGTTTTGTGCATTTTTTCAAATTCTATTACTGATCTTTAAATTTCACAGACCTGTTCTTCATAAATAACCTAAGGGCATGAGCGAGGTGTGGCTGTTCTATGGAAGGGGTGCAAATAAGATACCCTGCCTTTAAAGTGCACCCACTCTTCCAGCACATCCGGGTACTTCGAACGAGATATCGATGGCTGGTATCACCCGATATCGACTATGTGCCGAAAGGTGCAAACTATAAGAAAAATAAGTTCAACTTTGTTCCTTTAAAGGTGCAGACCCTCACACCGGGAGCTCCTTTACGGGTGAAACTTTGTACCTTTCAGACCAAAAATGTCACACTGGGAGCTCCTTTACGAGTGAAAAACTTTGCACCTTTCATATACTGAAAGTGGCACCTTGAAAGACGCTCCCAGTGTAACATTGGTCTGAAACGTGCAAAGTGACACCCGTAAAGGTGCTCCCAGTGTAACATTGCTGAAGGTGCAAAGTTGAACATATTTTTCTTAGTGTGTACGAAGAACTATAGCACTCACACGAATAGAGCATAGTGCTGTCTTCCCTCGATCCTCCACACGACTGGAACTTATTGCCGATGCAACGGGCGGTACATTCCAAGTCATCGACAAGGTTCAGTTCAACACTCGGTTCTCGAAACGTGCAGCTACATCGGCCCCCGGACAAACCGGCATACTGGTAGTTGGAGCCTCGGCATCCGACAATACAGTCATCGGTGTTGGTGAAGTCATAGTTGTAGGTGACCGCGTTCGGGATTATTCCTGTCCGCGCATAATGATAGCAACCAATATACCCCAAATCTGGATAGAGGAACACAAAAACGTGAAAGGAGGAAACGTTATGGTTTTTACCTCCTCTCAGATCTGGGTGATCTCTTTCGACGCAATTAAAACAAACAAGATAGAACCTTTCCTAAATGAATCAATATATTATATCACATTATCATCCATAGCACACAGCACCCACTAATGCAGACATCACACTGTCCCGAGTTGAGCAAATATGAACACACAATATTAAGGACATTGTAAAATTCGGCTATGATCGTGTAAACATCGGCCTATTCATGTGAGCATTTTGAGCCATCAATTGACATTCGATTGACAAAGAAAATGGATAGGTGTCATTTGCTTATGCTTGCTGTAAACCTGGACGAGCAGGTGACTTAAAGGAAGATGAAGCCGGCAAATAGCAGGAATAAGTTAAGAAAGATTTTGGGGTAACTGTCAGTTCTCGCCAACCAATCAGATCGCACGTGCGCTGGCCTTGGGCTGACCTGATGTGACCGATGCATGCCGCCCTGCGAGTGCTTAATCGCGCCCTATTAATTTATGCACTTTTTGAATCAATAAGCTCCTCCCCCTGTAGCTGTTTCGGCGATCTTGGTCCATGGAAAAATTTCGCAAAGACGTAAACTTAAGAGAAATTTACGGATTGGTCATGTTGGTAGGGCTTTGCTGACAGTAAGTGTCACACAGTACCTCTTATTTAGACTTTCTTTATCACCACGTACCATAATTCTCACAATATCCACAATGTCAAATTTCCGTCTGAACTTATTCCTATTAGTTGCCGGCTCCATCTTCCTTTAAAGGCCCACTGTCAGGGGTCAATTCACCCAAAGAGAGGGTGAAAACTAGTCTTGGAATACAGGCAAATATTCATGAACGTGGACTGTTGCAGTACCATATAGTGTACAGATTGTGGGAGGAAAATAAATGTATTTTTTCCACACTGTCATGGTTGTTTTCGTTGCATTATGGGTGTCAGTGCACTCATTTTATGACTTAAGTCAAAAGAGGGTGTTTTTTCATCCTGTCGTGATAGTGGCCCTTTAAGAAGACGGGCTTATTCTGAACAGTCCCGTCACGTCTCGTTGAAGGAATAAAGCCCAGTCACAGTCCTCATATACCGATGCATTGTGCTGCAGCACTGGACTGTGACTGGGCTTTATTTCTTCAAGGTGACGTGACGTGACGTGACGTGGCGTAACGTGACTGTTTACAACAACATAAGTGTACGTTACCTTGACAAATGATTACCACATCCTCCGAATGGGAACATGCGGACGCGGAGAACGAACAGTCGTTAATGGAACTTTCCGCTGACAAAAAAAAAAAATAAAAATCAATCAATAAGAAAATTGAAAAGTTGAAAACGCAAAAAATAAAGATAAGTAAATAACGTCAAAATGTGGAACGACTTTTGAAGCCTAACGAAATTGATTGAATCAAATGAATACCTCAATAGTATTTCGGAGTTGCAGTTTTGTTACATTGCAACGTTACAACACTAAACGTAAACTGTTAGGGATCGCTTATGCTGCAAATACTGAAGTACATGTATACAGGCTTAAAACTTAAAAGATTCCGATCATTTTTTCACGACGTATACTAACCCAAAAAAAAAAAAAAAAAAAATCGGTTGCATACAGTGGAAAAATTGATAATGTAATTATGATATATTGTTTTATCAAAAATACTGTTGCTAAATGAAATTTTATCCCTTGAGACATTATAGTGAAAATTCAGAAAAGGTGACTGGGTAAGCCATGTTTTAGGTATCCTGTCTGCTTTTTTTTTCTTCAGAATAATATAAAAAGAAAAGAATCTGACGAAATTGCTTGGGATCCACGGATACTAAAAACTTACTTCCTGTACACGACGTAACTCCTTGCATGTGGACCGGTCCCGAACTGTCACCATATCTCTGGTTTGCGTTATGGAAGAACGTTACCAAGCCAGGATAGCCAAGTTGACGGCAAGCCACTAGACTATTTTCGTAGTCCCAAAGTAGACCGCACATCGATCCCCACGTGTTGTTACGGCGTGTCTCGAGTCGACCCTGACTTGGTTTCGATCCTCCACCCAGGCGGAACTCTTCAAATGACGAAAAGATAGTAAGCGGGTAAATGCAAGGACAGCGCCACATGGGACAGGGGAGCGACAGCCCCTAAACTTTTCAAATACAGAAAATTCTTGAAATATAGGTCTTTGGGACATCTCCCACCCTATTACTTTTCGCCTTCCCTAAAATTTTACCCTGACACCATCCCCGGGAGAAAGCTAGTTTGGAGTTGGTAGATATTACAAGTAATCTTGTATTTTTTGGCGGGGGGGGGGGAGGGAGATACGAAATGTTTTAGAATAGTTTCTGTACTGATGTCACAAGAGATATACAGTCATAGACAAAAGTTTGGAATATGTTTATTTTTCTACCAAATGAATCCATTGTCCTATATTACATAATGTGAGGTGTGGAATGGTACCTAAGATCTTACGAGACTTCTGTGATCTGTTCTGCATCGGTGATTGATCATTGATCATAAGAAATCTGCACTGTAAAACATGGCTATACAAAGAAATAAAACTAAAAGTATTCCAAACTTTTGTCCATGACTGTATTTCAAATCCAAACGAAAACTACGGGTTTTCCATTTGAAGTAATCCTGGAATCTAACTCAGTTTCCCATCCCTTGTCTACCTCCATGCACTCGTGGAACGACCCTTCATGGATCCTTCACAGTTGCATTGTCATCGCCACTTTGATTGATTTCGGCTACGTCTTTAACGGGTCCCCTTGAGCTTGGAGAAATGGAAAAACTCACACAGAGCCAGGTCTGGTGAGTATAGTGGTTTCTATGGCACGGTGAAATTCTTTTTGCCCGAGAAGTTGTTGGATGCTCACAGCATTGTGAGCAGGCGCGTTGTCATGGTGAAGCAGCCACATGTTGTCCTGCCACAATTCTGATCTCTCCCCCTTTCCACGCCCTAAACCATGTAAACGAAGCAAGCGTCGCTTGGTCTCTTTGTAGACTTGGTTTATCGTCTGGCTCTGTGGCAAGATCGAGCTTCTGTACTGGACTATGCCTCTTACATCGGAGAATGCGGTCAACATGACCATGACTTTGGTTTTGGACTTGTCTTTCTTTCGACGACATCGGCAACATCGGACTGCTTCACCATGACAATGCGTCTGCTCACTATTCCCTGAATATCCAGCAACAGCTTCTGCCCGAAAAGAACATCGCTGTGTAGTGTTTTTCCTCTTCCCCAAGCTCAAGGGGGTCATCATCAAGAGGGCCCGTTTTGAAGACGTTGCCGACATCAAATAGCCATGACAACGGAGCTGTGCGGATACTAAGAGAATCCTTCCAAGATGAGTGGCAAATTAAGGTAGGGAAGCACAATATACTCCAAGGGGATAACTTCGAAGGGGAAAATTGCGTCGGTTTCCGGAACAAGGGCCCTAGCAAAGCAGCAGGGCCTTAACATTTAATTGCCTTTAACTTGGAAACCATTGGCTCGTTTCACATGAAATCAAAGAAGTGTGGTAGTTTTAGATCCTTCTGTCAGTCTGTTTGCAAATATCAAATAAGGCAAGACTTCTAAAATTAGAGAATTTAAAAATTCACTGATAAGGCCCTTCTGCCGGAAACATATACTAGGGCACTTCTGTTTGACAATCGAACTACAAACAATCAATTTGGTTTATTGTAGTTTGGAGCTAAAGCATTTCATTTGTGACACCGGTCAGTCCTGTAACTAATCTGACACACCTCGTATGTAGGTCGATACTAACGCATGTAAGAACATTTTTCCATATACAAGAATAAACGTCACCCTGACAATAAACGTCAACCGGATGATTAATTCTAACACTGAGTCTGTGGGGGAATATGGTAAAACAGGTAAGTCATACAGATTTTTGCTCGTTGGAAACTCTTAATGACAGTTCTAAAGTGCCTTTTAGAGCTTCATTTTTTTTTACACCAGACCATAGAGACATTGATAATAATAATAATAATAAGCCATATTTTATTCGAAATAGACATCACAAAATAGAAATCTTCCGAAAATTCATTTTGATGGCATGAAGCAGGGCTATGCAGACCAGATTTTTTAATTGTATGGAAGCATGGTTACACAATGCCTTTAACTGGGTTATAATATTTATACCTTACATCAGGTCCACTCCGCGTGCATGCTCCCATACCACAAACGTCAAAACAACTCATTATAATGAATACGATACATTTTTCATAACTGCATGAACATGATTTGCTATAAAAGATAAAAACATATTTTAAAAAGCCAAATGTACTTACCGTAAATTGCAGAAGCGCATGTCACTAGCACCAGAGTGAAAACGACAACCGACAAACTTTTGAACATAGTTGGTTGTTGGATGAACAGTACTTGCTGGGAAAATCAAGTGGACAAGGAGGCTGTCAAACGCGTTTGGATCAATGAGTATTTGTGATCATGTCGTGTGACAAAATGCGCTCTACAATGGGGGAATTTGTTTTCCTGCTCTCCATGACTTAGCGATTTAAAACTCTCAAAAACACATGCAAGTCATCACTACTTGCAACAAGAACAATACAACCAATACATAAAAACCGATGTCTGATTGCAATTAACCGTGTAAAGTTAGTGTATGGGAACCACCATGGACAATGGACAACCAAAGAACACTATAAGCTTCCTCTTTTTGCTGATAACGTGGAAGCGAGTTGCGTCATCTACTTCCTAACGGAATTGGACAAAAGATTGTTTTTTTTATCGTTGGATGAGGAGGTTAACGTTAGACGTATAGAACACACTATAATAGGGGGGGGGATGGTGGTCATGGTGTTGGTGGTGTTGGTGTTGGTGTTGGTAGTAGTGGTAGTAGTAGCAATAATAATAGTAGTAGGAGTAGTAGTAACAGTAGTAGTAGTTGTTGTTGTTGTAGTAGCCTAGTAGTAGTAGTAGTAGTAGCGGTAGGTAAGTAGTAGAAGAAGAAGAAGAAGAAGAAGAAGAAGAAGAAGAAGAAGAAGAAGAAGAAGAAGAAGAAGAAGAAGAAGTACACACTTAAAAAATAAAGGAGCGCACAAGGTGCAACTTTGCGGAAATAGGTGCAGAGTAATTTCTGCCGCGGTATTCGAGCAATTCTGCACCTTTCACGGCTGAGCGCTCGCCCCACTCCATTATGTTTGCAAGTTTGCACCTTTAAGGTGCACATTTATGAAAATTTATGGATGTTTTCTCTTCCAAAGCCTGGTGTGAGCTATTTCTACAATCTGTTTCTATGAATACAATTTCGGAAAATGCAACTTGCATACATTATACTATTTTCTATGTCGGACAAGCTGAGACAAGCTTTCAGGTTGTCAAAAACAACCTTTGTTTAAAAGGTATGCATGGAATTTGAATATATTGCGAAAACGGCCTATAGGTCCAAAGTTTGCACCTTAAAGGATGAAAATAATGCACCTTCGGCTTCAACACTATATAATTATGTGAAAATACACACCTTCACGGCCAGCGTGTTGGCCAAGTGGGTAGAGCGTCCGTCTCACATGCGGAAAGTCGCAGGTTCGAGCCCTGGTAAGGTCATATTTGTACGAGTTTTTAAATATTTGAAAATGTTAATTAATAAAGTGTATTATAATGTAAATACTATAAATAGCACTGGAATTAACGCAAATTGCGGTTCACACACAAAAACACCCAGTTTGCAAGAAAAAGAAGAACCTTTTTTTTATTTTCTATGGTGCAACTTTGCACCTTTCAGAAAGGTGCAACGTTGCACTTTTAAAGGTGCTCCCAGTGTGCAAAGTTGAGCCTATTTTTGTTAGTGTGTAGTAGTAGTAGTAGTAGATGTAGTGGGGGGGGGGTCACTCTCCACACAGCCTGCTACGCACCCGCGTCCAAAGAAAGACGTCGAAAGGATCCCTTTTCCAGCCCTCGGGCGTTGTCGACGTCTTTTGGAAAAGGGTATTTTCAGCACCCTTCGCTGGCAATCGCCAGTTAGGGTAGCCTTTTCTCAAATGTCACGCTATTTATGGTTACTAATTAGGTTATGTAGATTGCGCCTTAGTAGGAGGAAATGTGAGTAGATCTAATAACATCTCCAAATGAACTTTTGTTAATTAGAATTTTTTGTGAATTATTAAGTGAACCTCTTTGGGTTGCGCAATGTAATGTTTTAGATGAGAAGGGCACTTGGGTGGGGTATCAAATTAGTTTATTTCACTGTTTACGTCACTTAAGGTATTAAATTAGTGGATTCCCCGTTCACACCACTTGGGATATTAGAATTAGTGGATTTAATGAGAGTTACGCCACTTAGGGTAGCTTTTCTCATGTGTTCCGCCATTTAGGGTTGCAAATTTAGTTATGTAGGTTACGCCGTTTAGGGTGCGTTTCTGACTGAGGTTGTTGGACACGGGTGGGAAGCATACCGTGTGGAGAGTGACCCCCCCCCCCCCGAGCTACGTCTACCACTACTACTACTACTACTACTACTACTACTACTACTACTACTACTACTATTACTACTACTACTTCTACTACTACTACTACAACTACTACTACTACTACTACTACTACTACTAATTACATCTACTACTAGTACTAGAAGTAGTAGTAGTTGTAGTAGTAGTAGTAGTAGTAGTAGTAGAAGTAGTAGTAGTCGTAGTTGTTGTGGTAGAAGTAGTAATAGTAGTAGTAGAAGTAGTATCGTCGTCATCGTCGTTGTCGTCAGAGTACTAGAAGTAGTTTCGTCGTCGTCGCTATAGTAGTAGTAGTAGTAGTAGTAGTAATGGTTGTTGTTGTTGTTGTTGTTGTTGTTGTAACTGTAGTAGCACCGGTAGTGGCGGCGTTACAGAATTATACAGGAGAGGACGGTTTTTACTACGTTTATGAGTAGTCATTCTAGGTAACAGGACAGTT
>JZLH01S0334166.1:7952-19575 GCA_001188425.1 Eucidaris tribuloides | reverse complement strand
ATAGTGTACCATCAGTTGTAATATGTTATGACGTAGTCAAATCTTTGGCGTTGTTGGAATTTCATTTCGGCTTTACGGAGTATGGGCAGTGTGAAATCTTAGGACACAATCTTTAAAACACGCTTTGGGGAAGTGATTACGTTTTCCTTTTATGCAAAATTTATTTGAAACCACTAAAAAATGCTTCTCCTTCAGTTGTTCGACCGATCAATATTTTTGATTTTGTTTTTCGTGTAATTTTAGATACAATGAATTGTACACAGATAATTTGAAATTTTATCTCAACATGTATAGTTCTGCTTATGTAAGCAAAACTTTATTAGGGTAATCAAATTAGGTTTAATTCATCTTTTCGTGAAATGGAAAAAATTGCCATGGGAATTTCCTCTGCCACCAATGACCGGTATAAGGCACACATTTATTGTGATGATGCAGATTTTAGCTGTTTGACACCTGCGGCGGCGGTGGCCCCCATCACCTTAGAGCTGGATTAATTTTGTATTTTTTAATTTTGTATGATTTCTAGTTTCGATAGTCCGTTTATTTATTCGATGTATTTATTATTATTCATTTTATTTATTTAATTTATTTATTTATCTTTTATTTATTTATTTATTTAATCTATTTATTTATTAGGTTTATTTATTTTTATTAATTTATTATTTATTTTTGTTCTTTGCATAACGTAAACAGCTCGTCCAACTTTTAGTGGCTCTTTCAAGATTTCACGGGACTTCACTAGCATTGCAACAATAGGTCAAAAGGTAATCTGTGATTTTCAGAATATTAGTCCTATAGCTTAATTAAACCTACAATTATTATTGTATGGGGGGGGGGGAGGCTATCATTCAATAATGTCATTTCAGCGGCGTTGACTTATAAGGTGGCAGAGGGGCGGATCGCATTACAATGAAAATATTGGGCGGAGGGGGGCCACAAACATCGTTGAATTGACCCCAATCCTAAACCAACTTGAAAAATTCATAAAACGTTATGCAAGGATACATCTGTAATGGTAGTTATTTTTTTTTTTTTTTTTTTCAGACCATTAGACTTAACATTACACAATTATTACTATTTTACGACACGCTCGCGCAAAATTCTACACTGCCAATTGGCGCGCGAAGCTGCTGCCTAAGAATCCCTGTTTGACATTTTTTTTCATTTGCCTTTCTCCCCACCTGTCCGAAAAAAAGGTTATCAACGCCTTCTGAAGTGATTGCCTATGAAAATGCCGAAAATAATCTAAGTGCTAGAATATCTGAAACAATTTCAGTGACCCTTAATCGTTCCATGTTTATGCTTAAAGCTTAATAAAATGTGAAAATAGTGAACGGAGAAAAATCCAAAATATGCTGTTAAACGGAAAATACAAAATCTTTAAATTTGAATTAAATTAAATTACACTTACCCTAAATGCACTGGGGGCGGGGGGGCCTGGGAGGCCCCCCCCCTCGACGTTTCCGCTGCGATATACCCGCAACGGCGAAAAGCTCTCGCCCGCGACCGTTTTCGTCACCTTTTTTCTTCGAAATCTCCCGCATCAGATGTAAGACCATTTTCGCGCACGTCCGGGTACGTGGTTCCGGAGTTACGAATAATTTTGTCTACCGTGCTGTCGCTACCAAAATTTGCTCAAAAACGTGAATCCATGTACAATTTCAATACAAATTGTGTTTTCAGCCAAAAAATCATAGAATGTTTTATGAATTATTTTTGCTAATACTCATTCTATTTGATTAATTATTATGCCTATTTATCGCAACAAGTCTGTCGTCGACAAATTTCTTCGAAAAAAACAAAAAATACATTAAAAAATTGAAAAAATAATAAAATACATAGGAAAAGGTTTAGATATGCCGCTAAATTTTTTGTTTTAGACATTTGCTAAAAACACTACAAAGAGTATCCAGTCGACCAAAAAATTTAGCACATATTGAGAGCTTTTTAATGATTTAGAGCAAAAAGACTGATTTTACTCAAAATCACGCAATAAATTAGCATAATTTAATCAAACGAACATTTATGTATTGTAAAAATAACAATAACAATTTATGCTAGACTAGAGTACAGTGCACCTAGTAGTCGGACCGTCGTGGTGCCTGATTTTCGTCGCAATCGCTGCGGTCGACGCCGGAGAATCATATAGTGGGGAGCTCCGAGCGGGCCCCCCCCCCAATATTTTCGATGGCAGCCAAATACGCCCAGTACATGTAAGTTGGTCTTTAAAGCATATCCTTTATTTAATCAGTCATCCGGTTATTGCCAATGCATTCTACGGACTTTATAGTAGGGCCTATGTTGCGGCACAAATTGTCGCCGTGTCACAAATTGGGACCAGTGACAATTTGTGCCAATTTATGCAAAAATTGACGGCACAATTTGTCGCCACCGTTACAGATTGTCGCCGACGACAATTTGTGCGGTAACAACGTACCAACATACCATAAAATCAATCTTTGTATGCAAAGGGAAACACAAGTGGGTTGTCCATTAAACACTGGCGATTCCTTCATGAAGAAGATTCGGATTCAACAAATGTGACATGATTATGGGTTTTATAGAATTGTCTCACATACCACTGTCCACAGTGGTTTTATTTTCTCTTCTTTTCTTTCTTCCTTTTCTGAGGCTGCTAACTCTTGAAGCTCACTGCTTACGCTAGAAATCTCCTACACTATAACCTAACAATCAGCATCATAAATATATAACTTTATTTTTGCTTGTCACCAATGTATCTTTATACTGATTTATGTTGTAAATCTACATGTACCTTACCATTTATATTTTACCTTTAAGTTACAGTGTCTTTGTCACATTGAAATATGTACATTTTGTAGTATAAAATTGAAATGATTTGTTTTGTTTTGCAGAGATAAAGTTTAATTCAATTCAATTCACAAATACACTTTGAAATTGTTTTATAATACGACTTTTTAGGATGGCATCGCAAAGTAATGACATACATGCGAATAGTAGCAACAATACAGTCTGCCAGAAAAAGGAGGACACAGTCTACGACGAGGATGAAGACGTCATGTTAAAACCGAACTTTACCCGCGAAGACGCCATCAGTCTGACAAAACGGCTGCACGGCTACCAAGACATTAGTTGCCCCAAAGAGCTCAATAGTTACGACAACCGGAACTTTCTGATCGAAGCTGTAAATCCTAGAGGCGCCACTGGTGTGGATGCAGCCATTGGAAAGAAGAAGGAGAGATTCGTCTTGAAGTTCACCAATTCCAAAGAGTCAAAGATGATTGCGCTGCACGAACATCAGAACCAACTGCTGTTGATGCTGTCGAAGATGAAGGGAATTCGGTGTCCTGTACCGCTACCCAATCTGCAGGGTGAATTGATGACTTTGGAAACGAATTTAGTTTCAGACAAGGGTAAGTGAGGTTATTAACATGAACCAAACCAAAGGGTGCACTTTAACAGTAACCTTGAACCAGGGTTCTAACGAGGCACTAAATTTTGGGGCGAGTCGAGTCATTGTAGGGTTCAATTCGAGTTAAGTCAGTCGAGTCATTGTACAAATGTCATTGGGAACGAGTCATGGAATACTGCTCGAGTCACTGATGGTAGGTGACTCGTGACATACATGTAACTTGATTGCAACCCTGTCTTGAAGCCTAACCATGCTCTCTTGCTACTGCGAGAAGTCAATTGTTTTGCGGACTTTACCCTTCTAGCAGTGTCAGTTTTTCTTCTTTTACGATCCCGACAAACATTGTATTGATTCCAAACTTTAACCAGTTTCTTGGGTGTTTTTTACCCAGCAGTGGACAATTTAGAATTTAATGGAATGTTAGTGGTCTACATACTGTTTTCCATATCGAACAAGATTCAAGTTTCTGGCTTTCTTTACAATGTATCTCTTAAAAGAAAAGCAATGATTGTTGATAGGTGGATCACCAAATAAGTACCCTTGTTTATGTTCTCATTTTAAGGAGGAAGAAAAAGTGTCGAGTTTTTGACCCGGATGATGAAGTACATCCCAGGACAACCTATAGGAGTAGCTCCCACCGTCACGATGAAGATGTGCTATGAAGCTGGTCAGCTGTTGGGAAGACTCTCTTACTCTATGCAGGTAGGCCTATATTCAGATTCAGATTCAAATTAGATGTTATTGTCCATCAGAAAATTTGTTATGCTCACATTTCACATAATATAAGACGTGAAAAATTACAAAAGAAATGTGCAATTTGATTAAATTTCAATCATATTTGTGAAATGAAATGAGAGTAAAATGCAAATATCGGATGTGCTAAAGAAAGAGGGGAATCACATAATAATAATAATAATAATAATAATAATAATAATAATAATAATTAGCGCATATTACTGCTAAATGCGTCTCTATGCGCTTTTTGAAAGAAAAGAAAGTGTTAAGAAAGATGCTGGCAACTGTTAATGATAACTCAGTCAAAGTACTTTTTGAATAAATATGTTTTTAAGGAGGGTTTAAACTTTTGTGTTGTAGAGGAATTCTTCAAATATGATGGGATGATATTCCAGAGTGAAGGGGCAGCATAAGCGAAAGATCGCTCCCCATAAAACTTAGTCTGAATACTCGGACAATGCAAAAGATCCTTTTCAGTAGATCTTAGATTGCGAGATGGTACATACCTAATTAGACATTCACTGAGATATTTTGGCGCCATTGCATGCAAACATTGAAAGGTTATGAGCAGTATTTTGAACATTAAACGTGACTGGATTGGGAGCCAATGTAGTTGCTTCAATACTGGTGTGATATGGGATTGTTTCTTAGTGCGGTTGATTAATCGCGCAGCGGAGTTTTGAATTACTTGCATTCTGTTCAGTTGGGAATCTGGCATGTTAAAGAGTAGACTATTACAATAGTCTGGATGACATGTCACATACAGTGGCGACCGAAAGTATTGTCATGTTTACTGAGACGCGTTTCATAAAAGGATGTTCAAACGCGATGAAACGCAAAACCAACGTAGTAAATGCGTGCCTTGCGTTTACTGAAACATTCGTTTCTGGAATCGCGTTTGCACGCGTTCGGAACGTGACGTAACTTTCAGTCGCCATTCACAGTTGATTATAAATGTGGATCGGAAAAGGATGGAAGCCTAAGTAGGTGGGAGCCCTGATATAGACCCATTTAAAAGAGCCGTGAAACATGTCACTGGGTATTGAACTGTGTGGATGTTTCAAGAAAAGATGAGCTGTTGTTTTAGTTCCCACTCATTTTCATTTCTTAATGACGACGAAGATGAGATAAGCTGGTCCGCTGCTGGGAAGACTCCCTCATTCTATGCAGGTAGGATTATATACAGAGTGGCCCAGAAAAAACATATAAACTTAAAAACATATACGGTTAATTCCCAAACTAATTGCTCATCTTTAGTTAGCTCATCTGACTATATTTTCGTTAGTAGAATGACACCAAGATCATCTATTTTGGTTGAGTACTTTTCATTTTAGGGCCGTTTTTGTGAACCAATGTAAATTTGGTTTGCGCGGGCCAGTTTATATGTAATTTCGATGGGACGCCATCAATAGAACGCCTCCTCGGTAGAAAAGCTGAAACGCACTGCTTTGAAAATTGCTTCCAAAATGGAAACTACCGAACGAAAATTGACTATCCAAGTGTTGTATTGCTCAGAAAAGAACACGCTATTAAATAAATGGGAAAACAGTAATTTATTTTGGATAAAGAAGGGACAAATTGATAAATTGAGTGTACCGATTTTTCTGAGCAAGATCCGTTTAAAAGGACGTGGTTACAAACTTCCTGTAAAGTTTCGACTGAGGTATCAAGCAGTGGGTGTTTATTTCATGAAAGGATGAGCCTTTGTTTTAGTTCCCACTGCCGTTTAAGGGTTCTTGTATACTAAACATCTCGCAGAGGGTGCATCCAACTTGATCGAA
This sequence comes from Eucidaris tribuloides, assembly GCA_001188425.1. Lineage (NCBI taxonomy): Eukaryota > Metazoa > Echinodermata > Echinoidea > Cidaroida > Cidaridae > Eucidaris > Eucidaris tribuloides. The sequence continues at coordinate 13,668 of JZLH01S0334166.1, read as the reverse complement.
AGTTCATGCCTATGGCTTTAGATCTTCGATTTTAAGGATTAGTTGCGTACCAACGAGGGAAGGAAGGGCATCTGCCTCCCAATCGAAAGGCCAAATCGAAAGGAAGGAAAAACAGCGGAAATTAGGGTAAACCAGGGGAGAATGTTTACTTTGGTCTAGTACACGTATAGCGATACAGTACTCGTAGTTCTCAAACGCGTTCGTTTTATTTTAAGCTTCTGCTTATTTAATCATTTTCTTATTCATTTCTCAAAGTGAAACTATAGTTATATACCACAGTGAATATTCAGGTTGTCTGAACTTGTCCCGAATTTTCATTAAGGCAGAGGTGCCGGTTGGAATTAACGTCAGTGTCATGTTAACTTCGGCACTCGATCTTTTTTTTTCATTTCACGAAACTTCCAAATGCAATCAATTTCACAACTAATTGTTTTTCCCGTCTTACCCCAAAGATTGTTATCCGCTGTCAAACTTGCTCGTTCGCTGAGGTAGCTAACATAAGAATAACGTGATTATAGTTTTACACCTATAATCAGTTGAATCATATTCATTTATGAAAATGAGCAGTATGCTAGCAATAGGAACCTGGAAATGGCAACTAAAATCAGTGCTATGTATGGTATGTTCTCTTATATGGTGGTGAGAGCTGGACATTGAATAAATCCTTAGACAGCAGAATTCCAGCAGCAGATATGTGGTTTTGAGAAGAATGATGAGGGTACTTTGGACTAACAGAGCACCAAATGAAGAAGTACTTGATAGGACCTGTGTCGATAGATCCCTCCTTGAAATCAGGAGGAAAAGACAACTTCAGTTTGTTGGGCATTATGAGAAAAGAGGGTATACAGAAAACAGAATACTGAGAGGAAAGAATGAGGGGAAGAAGAGCAGAGGGAGACAACATATAATACAAGGTAATTGGGCTGACCGGTATCAGTAGAAACTGAACAATACGTCGGCGGTCATTCGAACCGTCGTATCGCGATACGACAGTGCGAAACTCATTTCAGAGAAAATCGACTTCAAAGTTTACTATAATTGCCACTTTTTGTCCCAAGCATTACAAGATGTTCATTGCTAGAAATATACATGGTAGGAAGGACCAAGACAATTGCTTAACATTGATATCTTTATTTTTACACAGAACCAAGAATCAGAGAAAATATCGCAAAAGAGCTACATGCTTGTAATTTCGGTTTGAGCGGTTTAGATTTTCCCTGTACTAAAACGCCATAGGGAGTTTAACAACGCTGACCGCATTTTCAATACGCGCGATCAAGCAAACCGTCGTATCTCTCTTTCACGTGCAACTGAGTCAATGCAGCGCGTATGCTGACCGCGTATTTGCATATTAAGTGCGCGCAGTTGTTGTTTGCTGTGCTACAGCACACGTTTCCAATGGGATTTGCGCATTTTACCAAAAATTTATATGGCATCGCCTTTAAAATCCCCACATATCTCAAAATATAAAATAAATTGCTGCCTAAAAAATTTACCATGTATAGAGTAGAACTTGTACTTTCATTTTCTGCAAAAATCTCAAAATCGATATTTTTGACCAAAATCGACTGATACGACGGTTCGGATGAACGCCGAAGAAATGACCAAACGTAGCTGCAGATGGAAAGCTTTGATCGCCAATGTTTGGAACAGACAAGGCAACTAGCAAGCAAATAACGGAGGTGGTAGAAGGGATACTTTATAGCTAGAACTCTCCTCACAATTGACGGTGACCATCCAGGTGACTCAATTCAAAATCAAGTTGAGCAAAATCTTTAATCACGGCTACATCTTTACATGCATCTCTTGCCAGGAATACGATGGTGACTTATCAGTGTTCATCGAGAGGGATGTCCATTTTACGTGGAGTCTGACAAACTTATCGGAGGTGAGAAAACACCTTGCCGTGCTGACGGAAGGGTCTCAACGAAAGCTTATCGAAGAGGTCTTAGACGCTTTTGAGAAGAAAGTATCGCGTGTTAAAGGCAGACTGAGAAAAGGTACGTGCACAGTATAGAGTAGAGAAATGTGATCACTCTGGTTCAGAAATATGTGTGGAAAATGGCAGAACCAGGTACACATGTAGGTGCGGCGCGTCGCAGCTACTTGTTTCTACCAATAGGAGAGCTGCAGTTGCACCGAAATATGATTTGGCTGTTGTCCCACATTATATCTGCGAACCAGTTTGACGTCATTATTTTTGCTCTTTATATATATATATACTCCTGCTCATAATTATGGAATATTTTGTTGATACTTAAGTTCTTTCTCCAAAATTTTAAAGATAAGTGTAAGTTCACAAAAACCACAGTATGTGAAGCAGTTTTGGGATTTCATGAGAGGACTAAAGTAAAAACTAACATACATTTAAGCGCAATAACAATTATTATTTTTTAATCTACCAAAAATCATGAAAAAAGTATTAAATTAAAGTAATTAAAAAACAACACAAAAAACTGATCAATTTTGATCTAATGACAATTATCATTAAATTAACAGCAGAGTAGTCTATTTCAAGTCTAATAACGCGCGTAACCATCACGTGACTCAACAACAACTCTGAATACCGCCACTTTTAAACACAGGTTTTAGCGTCGAGTCGGACGCTACAAAATGCTCAGCGTACCTAAAATACTTATATTATACTTGTTTTACCAGGGGTGAGCAAATATTAATCCCAGATGTACCGTTCGCGGAAAAATGGCAACTTCTAAAATGTATCTAAAATATTCCATAATTATGAGCATGAGTGTATATCGAACAGAAATTTGTTACCCTTTTACACCCAGCAATTTGTGCAAGGACAAAGATTGGAATGGGCGTGGGTCGGGAAGTTGTTGGGTTATTCACGATTCTGTCGGGCAAAATAACAGAAGGATTTGTTTATTTTTTAGTTTTTGCTCGTTGATTTGTTGCCCTTTGGTACATAAAGGACTCTGTCAGGTACATCCATCCCCCATTGAAAGGTTCACTCTAAAAACGGAAATGTTATTTCAACAGAGAATAATGTTGTACACATGCGTGACCAAAAAAACGCGTTTAAAGGGGTGTTTTTTCAGTTTTAGACGCGGCCCGCGCGTTGCACGGCGTTAAGGTATCAAAACACCGATTTTCAAAATAGGGTGGTTTTTGAAAGACTGTTCCAAACGGCATTTAAGGGATATTTTTTTCACCCGAAGTTTTTTTTGAATGACTATAGTCAAACGTATTTAGGGTATGTTTGGAGGCTAAAATGTGTAAATGAAGCACGCGAAAAAGCACGCGAATATCGAGTATGAAATATGATTTGTGTAAATAGACCATCATATTTTGATTGAAGCATTTATCAGTGACTTCCAATCACATATATGTGATTGGATCAAGCATACTCGCAGCACATGTTTTACACCAAACTTCAATCTTCTGAATACAAGAATCAGATTGTATAAACTATATCACATTTGGCAAATATATTATCTGTAACATCCAATTACAGATTTATGTAAAATTGTAGCAAACAATCTGACTTCACAAACTAATCAGAAAATAAGATATTCTACAAAAATATATAAAATGCATTTACTTACCTATGAGACAACAGATAAGAGATGGACTCGCTGGGTTGAAGTACCAAATAACAAGTGAATGGTCCCAACCCCCCAGCCAGCCCACTCTCTTTGTCTCTTAGTCCAGTTGGGCTGTTCCATTTTCTCACAGGTGGCATTTATTCCCTTGGCTTGGGATAAAACAGGATGCATTATACCCAACGGGTATAACATAGACAACTGGGAGGTAAATCGTCAGAGGTATCCTACGTTTAACTCTGAATTTGCATAATTCCGTGTCGACTTTAACTCCAAATTCCTGAGACTCTAAGGAACCTGGGGTAAGCCCTGTGTTTAATTCCGAACGTGTAGACACGACTATTGAAGGACATCATTGAAAAGCCAATTTTATCTTCTTTCATATGATACCCTATTTATGAAAAATAAGCGATGTATCAATGAGAAAAGACAATTTGAAAAGATGCTTGTTTTCAGAAATGTTCCAAAATGGATTCATTAACCCTGTTTCCTGGATTAAGCAGCCAGCAACCAAGAAATTACCTTGCGAACTTGACTCGGAGCCTTTTGTTATGCCCGAGCAACATGTGTGAAGTCAGCCGTGCGTGAACCTTACTGTTCAGTTAGCTTCCAGTTGCTCGAAATGGATTCATTCAAAATATCACGCTAAAACAGGCATGTTTTAATTGTACTTGTTCTCCGGCATTTATAATTCATTTTTTACGCATGAGGTGTCAGATAAAAGAAGAAATTATGAATTTTTATGTCATGCTTTTGTTTTTTAAAAATAATTACATTTACTACCATGAAAATGCACTCAAAGATGGAATATGCGCGTGCAAATGAAATTTTGGTAGCGCCAATATCCATTGTTTTAATTCAATAATGCGTGAACAGTGAATTATAAGTTATGTATCAAATGAAAGAAGAGGAACAGAGCTTTTCAATCATACACAATTCATTGAGTAATTATTCATTATGATAGCATATTTTTGCCATGAAATCCGGTTTCCTTTTTTCTGGGACACACTGTATTGCTATAATAATGATAAATATTTCCACTTTTTTATCCAAATGTATCAACATAGGACTAATACATGGCGATTTTAACGAACAGAACATTTTAGTCAGGAAGACGACTACAAGCCCAAAGATTAACGGACACCCCTCCATTAGGCCGACCGATGATGAGAAAAATGTGATAGGAATCTTAGACTTCGATGACGTCACCTACTCATCCATCGTCTATGACCTGGGCGTGGCCATAATGTACATCATGACGTGCACCAACCTGGTAAGGGATCCGCTGACGAGTGGGGGCGCTTTTCTCGCGGGATTTCTCCGCGAAAACTATCTCGATGATCTCGAATGGGACGTCCTCTACTACTGCATCGCGGCTCGATTTGCCCAGTCACTGGTGTTCGGTCTACAGACGTACGCCGAACAGCCGCAGAACGATTACCTCCTTACCACACAAACAAAGGGGTGGGACGCCCTCAAGTGTCTATGGTCCCGAGAACGTTCGGATCTCTACAGCCAGTGGAGGAAGATTGTTAAAGAATTTAATGAGTAAACTGCAGATCACTCTATCCTCGTCGGTTGTCCGGCAGAAAGGCCCTAGCGCATGTTCCCAGCAGAAGGGCCTTAACACTAAATTGTCTCCAACTTGAAAACCATTGGATCTTTTCACATAAAATGAAAATAGTGTGATACTTTTAGATCTTTTGCTAGTCTGTTAAGTGCAAATATCATATAAGGTAATATTTCTCAAATCAGAGAAAAATTACTGTCAAGGCCCTCCTGCCTCGGCCTCCCTTCTGCCGGACAACCAACGACAGTACACGGGTGATGTCTAGGTGAAGGTTTGTGAGTTCAGAATGATGTAGGTACCAGTTCGGTGGATGCAGTTAGTCATGGTAATAATCTAGTGTTAATTAAATGCATCGTATAACAATGTTTCCAGTTTTAAAAAATCTGAGCTACATGATTCCCCATGCTACCAGTGTCTCTGAGAAGGTCCTAAAAATGAAGCCCTGGAAAAAATTACAGTTCAAACGATCTTGATGTTCTTTTAAAAAGTAAAGTCATTGAACGACCATTCCAGTTTCCCCCAAAGACTGCTGCGTTGCAGAATTTTAGTCAACTGACAATAATAATAATAATAATAATGATAA
>JZLH01S0334155.1:2328-17636 GCA_001188425.1 Eucidaris tribuloides | reverse complement strand
GGCATGTTCGCAGCCACCAGCTATTCGGGAAACCGAGTTTTGCCGCATTCCTGAGATGTAGACCAGTCTGTCCTGACGTGTTATCATTAGTTCCCCACTGTAGCACTGAGTGGGTCTTGTTGGCGCAACAAAACATTTAAAAATAGCTTTAATTCTTTCACTAAAAGAGCAGGGAGATTTGTAGAAGAGGCTGTTAGGCGAACAAACTGGTGGGTCACTGGGTTAGTCTGGGCTACAAGCGATGTCGTGCCATATCACCATCCCCCCTTGCCCCCCCCCCCCCCCTTCCCTTGATATTGGTTTATCAGCTGTTTCTTGGGCAGTATTGTTTTAGAGCTTGATTTATAGCTCGTGAATTTTTGGCATACGACACTCTCCAGGTACAGAGAGCTTGCTGCACGCACACGCAGCGATACATTGTATCATGCAATATACAATTTCATAAACAAATTCCACAATGTATACATACTCAACTGCTCTTCATTCTTTGCTCCACATAGCTTCATTTGCAACCCCCCACCCCAGGGGCGTCAATCCAATTTTCAATTTGGGGGGGGAGGGGGCAAAAGTGAAAAATGCTAAAAAAAATTAGTGCACTTAATTGAAAATTGTGTTTGTTTAATAGTATTTTCAATGGTTTTGTAATGGTTTCCAATGCTTTTTAAACATACCTGTATGCTTGTATATTATGAATTTTTCAATTTTTCAAAATTATTGGGGGGGGGAGGGGGCAAATTGATGTTTGCTCCCGCTCCTCAATATTTTCATTGGGGTAGTGACCGCCCCCCTTGCCACCCCAGGATCGACGCCCCTGCCCCGTCCCACCCCATACTCAGTTCCATCACAGAAAATTGGGGTGGAAATGCATCAACATTTCATTTCAATTGAACAAATTATTTTCCTAGTGCAATTCACGTTTTTACTCCAGACTAACCCCCGAGTTTCTCCGCTTCGCCTTCAGTGTGAAAGTGGTTATGCTGAGTCACAGAGCACTGACAGTTGATGTCCCATATCCTCAAAGTCTGGACCAATGTTATAAATATCATGGCCCAGACGTAGACAGTGGTAGAACCTGGTGGGTTGTTACAAATTTGTTTTAATTTCTAGGAAGTCTCATTATTTTTAGTGCACTGCTGTTACAACAAAGAGAATATTTGGAGCGCTTGCATGGACTGAAAGGCTATGAACACTACGGACACTGATATGTACTTTACTTTTGCATTTTTGGAAGACAACATGTATAAAAATGAAATAAATGAATAAATGAATAAATGAAGGAATGAAGGAATGAACCAATGAATGAATGAATCAGTAGTCAATCAATCAATCAATCACTCGATCAAACAATCAATCTATCAATCAATCTATCAATAGCATATTTAGCTCCGTTCTACCATGCCCAGAAAAAAGGGGGAGTGAGGGTGCAATGACCCACAATATTTCTGGTGGTCTGAAATTCTGCCTTGATAAAATGAAAATGTTTGATTCCTGCATCATTCTATGTAATGTACATGTAGGTTGCAGCATGGTGTGTTATGTTGCGTCATGGCCTGAAAATAAATGTGAACTTTTGCAAATTAAACTTTATCAACCTGGTTCACTCCCAACCCGCCCCCCACCCCCCCACACACACACACACACACACACACACACACCTCCAATTATTTCTGAATCCACCAAAGAAAATAAATCAGTTAATTTGAAAAAATAAATAAATGAATGAATGACTAAAATTCCTTGCATGACTTAAAAAATTGTCCATACAGGTGTTGCAATGAGCCTTTGTGGATTTAAAATTCACTGGACAAGTGTATCTAGGTTTAGTATTGCACATGACCTGCAGATGAACAGATTAGATGATAGGCAAAGCCTGTCTTGTAAAAAGGTCACAACTCACAGGTCCATGAACTCTCGATTAAAAGTCTTGTTAGCTTAATTTGTTGATAGCCTAGTTACAGTATTTGACAGGAATCACATAATGGACCTTCTAACTTTTGAGGGTTATATTTAATCTTTAGTAAGTTTAATTACACACTTTCTTGCCTGAAATATACTTTATAGAGCTTTGAAGATTATCCTTTGAAATCCTTCTTGATAACCATCTAATGTAGGTCAGATCAACATATTATACTCATGGAGTTAACAAACTATAGTGTTTTCTATCATACACATAGTGCAGCTTTTTTATCAAGGGATGAACTAGTTCACGATTTGTTACAACCAGACGTCGATGACGACGACAACATACTTCATTGTGATGAAGTCAATCTATACCCGTAATACACGGTTATACAGTATTTGATTTAACAGCCAAAGGCAAAAAAAAAAAACACAAATTCTAAATACTGTGCATTTTGTCTGGCAAAGTTATCTCTCTGTAGCAGCCAACTGTCTATAAAGGGCACTTATCTTTTTCTTGGGTAGCCAGCAAAGACCTCTTTCACGGGTTTTTTTTTTTCATTTGATAGAGTGAACTCTGCACACATAAGTGATTTTACAAATTTATGTTATCAGTTTACGTTAATTTGAGTATTTGTACTTTCTATATTCACAGAAACGGTTGCATGTCATGAAATACAGTAGTAACAAATCTTTGAAAAAATTATGGTCAAAACAATTACAGGCGTATAAAGTACATGTATGCCCATGTACATCACGAGAAAACATCTCCCAACTGACTTGCGCCATTAAAGCAGGCTAATTAATTTGAACAGCCCTGCTACACAACAGGAAGTCCATGTAGTTAGGTTCTGATATATCTAGTCACACCCCGCCAACGACAACGATCAAGTATTTTTTTTACCGTGCTGATACGATCTCTCCTTCGCTCCCTCTTTCTTTGACCGAGCTGATACGATCTCTCCTTCTAGCTTTTTCTCAGGTTTACTCACGGCTTCCCTTTCGATCGGGCAGCTCCGTAGTCTAAGTTTGGAAGTTCTCAATGACGACAAATTAGCACCATGAGTGACTAATAATAATGTGCTGAAAATATGGTTGAAATTTTGACACTACCTTCAACCTTCATGAGTTACATGTATGTGTAGCTGTAGACACATGTGAACACAGACACACACACACAAGCACACCCACATGTACACAAAGACACATATGTGTACAAAGACAAGCAGACAGACACATGACACATACACACATACACATCAGCCTTTCATGCAGTTGGAGACAAATACGAGTTAACTCGCATTGGGTTCTATGGAAAATGCGTGTTAAATTGAAATCACAGAAAACGGTAAACCTCCCAGAACTTTAATGGTAAAACAATTGCCAGCAAATCAAATCTCTGTCTGCCATCATTACGCGACAGGACAACTGTATATTAGTAGAAATGTTATCTGCTCTTAAAGACACTATATAACATAGCAGAAGCTCATTTAAAAATCGTCACACTTTGCTATCTGACGTATCTGACAGTGTTTGAATGGAAAAATAAACACCCTAGAACACAAAACTTCAGACAGTTACGCTGTCACTCTTAAAGGTAAATGACATGATTGGGGGTAGTCCTCAACTTGGGCTGAAACTACTCAAGAATCAAGTAAACTATGCAAGGATTCTCCTGTGAAAATCTTGTCGTCAAACGTTGACTCATTCTAAAATAAACAATGTCAATATCACTCGTAGCACGGAAACCTGCTGTGTGGCTTTCTATGGGGCTTATTTTTATCGTACCCGGATAAAATTAAAATACTCCTATATTTATGCTTGATTCTCCGTAAGTAAACAAATTACAGACAAATCCTCCTAGGTGGGAGATCCACTCCTGCTAGTGCATAGTTGGTACATATTTCAACTCATTTGGTTCTTGAGGCATATTCAAGTGTTCCCAATCATGTCACTAACCTTTAAATTATGTACAGATAAAAATTGGTACATGAATTATTGTCAGCTGATGAAAATCTGCAATGTAGCAATCTATGGGGGGGGGGGGGAATGGAATGGTCGCTCAATTATTTACACTTTTTAAAAGTACTTCATGATCGTTTTGAACTGCAATTTTTCAGGGCTTTATTTCTAAACCTTATCAGAGACACTGGTAACATAGGGAATCATGTAGCTCAGATATAACTGGAAACATTGTTTTACGATGCCTTTCAAACACTCCTCAAAGTCAAACTCATTTGTAACCATATGTAGTACATGTAAATCCAACTTGACTGATTCAATTATCTGGTCTAGACAACTTCACAACCATATTCAGATTAATTATCTCACTAAATGTTGGGGATTTCTCGTAAATGATTTGATTACAACAGAATACCAGTCTGTTCAAAGTTAAGACACTTTCCTCTCAAGATAATAACCCGTTTCCGGCTGCACTGAAGTACAGCTGCCCTCTGAACATGATCTGACAACCGAAAATGCGCAAACGTGTATCAATAATTAGGAAGGATTAATTTATGATCCAAGTTCTTACAATTAAGATAAGCAGACCATCAGTGATATAGATAACACAGTAGCAGAAGAGTAATTAACTTATTAACATTCTTGATCTATAAATGTCTGTTTGATAGTTGTCTCCGTTGTTGTAGAGATAAAAATTCCTAACATATAATAGAACATTCACTAAATGGCAATTGTTTTTTGTGCATTTTTCAAATTCTAGGTAATTACTGATCTTCAAATTTCACAGACATTTTTTTTAAAATAAATAGCCTATTGGCATGGGGGATGTGTTGATGTACTGTGGGAGGGGTGCAAATAAAATTCCCTACCTTTAATTCACCAATAATCAATATACAGTACTGCTCGAGAATAATCTTCCAGTGGGAATATTCCAGAATATTCCCACTCAAAAGATTCCTTCGCATTTGTTGGTAGAGTTCTTCACCTTATGCTTGTCTGAACACTTCATTGGCTTTTTCAATGTATGAACATATGTATTAACTTGATGTGAGAATGTTACTGATAAGGAATTAATTTATTTTATTTTTTGAAAATTGAGCCCAATTCCATTTTATTTTGGAATATTCCAATATTCCAGAATATTTTAGAACATTCCAGAATATTCCAGAACAGGTGGAAAATTTTTCTTGAGCGCTGAACTGAAAAATAAAATATTCCATGAATGTCTAGCACTTGCTGCAATTCATGATTCAAAACGTAAAAAAAAATATGATTTCACAAATACATGTACAGTTTGCCTAAACTGGATTGCTGAGCAAGGAAGAAAGTCACTGTCACAACACAACAAACATAACAGGTGTACACAGGAGACAAACATACAACACACATATAAACAGACAGACAGACAGATGGACAAAAATACAGAATGAATTCAATCTATGTCTGTGTAGGAGTTGCTAGTCTGGGACATACAGGTAAATGTATACCATGTATGTCTCAGGGGCTTTGGAGTAAGTTATACACAAGTTTCACTGGTGTCAAGTACATGTAAGATGCAATATACAATTTTCAGCAAATTCCAGACATATTTCATGATGGTGACTCATACATTGCTCAAAATGTTACCATCATGCCAAACTTTAAATGATATGGTTTCCAAATTTCCATGAGATTCTTCCACACATCAAAACTCAGCCCTAAGATATTATCATAAAAATGACATCTATTCAAAATAAGTTCCACATTTTTAACCTTGTCTGGGATATAATCTGTGCTTGGGGTTCCCCCACCAGATAAAGACAGGTCTGACTTGGACCCCTTTCACATCAGTCCACCTAATTGTACTCCATCACTGCACTGAATTAGTGCTCCTTCTTATCCCTATTCACACTGACCTGAAAACCAGCATAGTAAAGTCACAAAATGCCCACGTGAGTCATAGTCAGTAGATATGTTGCTAACCCATTAGAGACAATTTGATTTCAATATATATAAACACACATTCTCAATAGACTCCAGCAATATACGTTTAAAGATAGAGTTCGGGATTTGCACATCAGAAAAAGTCAAAATGAATACAAACAGCTCAAATTGTTCACAATGTGAAGATTAGTACAAATAAACACCTGTTATAAAACCTTTGGGTAGAATATTGTATGTACATGTAGTTTTATTGAAAATCTGGACTGTTAAACTTCAAATTTTGCAAGTGACGGACACGTTCAGTTAGTTCCAAAATTGTCCAATCAGCCGTTAGCTGAAGGTCACGTGGAGTTTAGTGGTTTAACCAATCAGTGTGCTCCGCTAGTCACGCGAACATATACATAACCGTGATCCAAAATTTGAGCAAAATTTAAACTCGCGGAAAGAACAATATCCTGATAGCATATCGTTATTAGTTTTTTTCTCATAAAACAACAAGTTTGTGATATATGGATCTCAAACTTTCAACACACCATTTGTAAGTACTTAACTACCATTTGGTAATGACAATACAATGTAAAGGGAAGTGATGGTCTTGCAAATCCTGAAATCTATCTTTAAGTATTTTACTAATTTTGGGTAAAAATGTGCTGTTTGTCAGTGTGTGACAATCAGGGTTCGAACGCGTACACATTTTGAAAATTCCTTGATTTTCCAGAGCAGAAAACTGCCCATTTTACATTTTTAAAGCGTTTAAAACACATCTTTGCATGGCTAGCAAGCTACATCAGGTTTACAACCTCAATGTGAATAGGGTTCCACCACAATGAATCATCTGCTCATCTCTGTGTGACATGGCCAATTTGATGGGATTACCTGTGAACTCACAAGTTGAAGGTGAGGTGAGGCAACATCCCTGTGTGGCATAGTTTTATTCTCCAGTTCATCCTTGTCCCAATCACCTAATAGGGATAATACAAAGTTCGTCTGGCTAGTTCAATGTCCAACCAGATCAGTTCGACTGCGCGCAGTCGATGGGTATGCCTCCGCAGTCCGCACTCCCATCCAATTGATGTAATTTGAAAAGCTTCAAGTTACCATGGTAGCAAGAACAATGAGATGAATAAGCCCATGTGACAACAATGTTGCCTTTTGTACTAATCATAAGAAATATTAATAACTTTATCAATATTTGTCCGATTTTCGCCAAACTTTCACTCATGTGTTTAACTGATTTTTCTATGTAAATTGAAAGCAACTTTTTATCAGCCTACATAGGATTGCTCATTGAAATATCAGTCTATAGGCCTATATGTTTGAAAACTTTAGTTCTATTACTGGCAAATAAATGGAACAGCCATCTTCTTCTATATTGTTCTAAAAATTCAGATGAGAAGACTTTATATATGGTATTTATATTCAGAATTATTGACATACAAAGATATATATATATATATATATATATATTTATATATATCCATGAGCAGATCAGGTATACTAATTTGATTTCAAGGGAGAAATGGATCCCAGTCTGTGTCTATAAATATATAAATGTTTATCCGATGCGCAAATGAGCAAATGATATTCTGATTGTCGGACACCGATATGCTTGTGGAATGTCAGTCTCTGGTGGATTGCGCATACCCGTCCCAGCTGGTAGTCCGTTATGACACGCATAATCGCTACGATATTCTGGCTGGACCAACCGAGGTGATTAGTTAAAGTCAGTGATGGCCGTCCTGTCCAATGGTTCTGATAGAGCATGCCAATTAGCAGTCATGGATAACGTGCCATGGTTGGTCATGGTCATTTATTTGGTATGGTACAGTTTTTATATCCAAGACTATCCATATTCAATCTGGTGGGTTTGTATCAAAGCTGATGTGGTGAGTCTAAAAACAATTAAAACTAAATTCAAAAACAATTTATGGTCAGTCACATATTTATTAGTGTAAAAATAAAACTATATCATGACATCATCATCATGTACTATGTATGGTGTACTGTAGTAGAATTTAGTTCATTAACTTATCATCAGTCCCCATCTTGTATTCAAACATATGTCAAAATAATATTGTTTAAATTGAACTAAATACCTGTACATCATAGCAGAACTCATTCTGTGGTTGCATGATATATCTTGTTTATCTCTTTCCCCCAAATCTACCCCGCCGACTCCCGAAAACATCTAGTCTGAATTTCAGACTTCGCCCTTGCAAAGCAGGGGGCATCCGCAGAGCAGTGGTTTGGCTGTTGATTCCAGAATAATGGTCTGGCAGTCAGACTAGAAAACATCTAGTAAAGGTAATTCTGTTTTGCTTACTGTAAAAAAACAAAGTCTGAATGAAAGACTATCACTTCCAGCCCCATGACCCAAATACCCTCACACCAGGGAGGTCAGACCCCCTTGGACTGAAATTACTGGCTTCCAATTTCTGTCTAGGTACATTAATAGCCACAAGTGGTCCCCGTATTGTTTTTCAAGTGGTTATTTCATTCATTCAGCCCCGAAGTTTGGCAACATTTCATTTTTCCCCAGTTTCAAGTACAACATGTACGTAATATGAGAAAGTAACAACCAGAAAGGAATTTTACTTTTACCACAGGCAGGCACCTGGGAAGACTGTATATTTTGGAATTATGAAAAAAAGTATTATCTTTTTTATATATATGGTAAATTTGTAAGATGTTACAAAATCACTTTCATCTGCTAAGTTCAAGGGATATGATGGATATTTTATGCATAATGCCAAACTGCAGTCTACACTGTAAACATAGGCCTACCTGCATAACTACAAAGTATCATATTCAGAGGAGTAATGGCAATGATGATGATGATGATGATGATGATGATGATAACAACAAAATAATAATAATAATAATAATAATAATAATAATAATAAAATAATAATAATAATAATAATAATAATAATAATAATATATAATAATAATAATAATAATAATAATAATAATAATAAATAATTATATATAAATAACTACTACTACTACTACTAACTACTACTACTAACTAATAATAATAATAATATATAATAATAATAATAATAATAATAATAATAATAATAATAATAATAAATAATAATAATAATAATAATAATAAATAATAATAATAATAAATAAACTGTTATAATAAAATGATATACCAAAATCTATAAAACAATGTGATACAAGTTTTCACAGGCTCTGAAACACTTCCATTTTTTAAGAAATTACAAAATGAAATAGAGGGTGGGGGAGGCAACTTTTTGAGATTGGAAATGTAGACTCTATGTATAATGCAATGTAGTGATGTCATCTTTGATCATTTGAAAATCACAACATGTCATACAATTATCAGGAGGTTTGTCTGGGATGGCAATACTACACTTTATAAAAGATTGATAACAAATTTGTCTGATCGACCAGAACTTTACTTCGCTGTAAGTTTGCCTTGACAATGTTTATCAACGAAAACATTGTGATTTTTTTAGACTCAAATTTAGTTACTCTTTCGTCTACCAACACCATCCCAACTGATGCTTCTTAATATCCACCTAATTTGACAATAATGAAAAGCAAAATCTGCCGACGTTGTAATCAATGGCATATTCTCACTTGCGGGATCGATAAAACGCACCACATGTGTTAGATGCATTAGTCCCGGCTAGTCATACATACTCCAAATGCTTGCATGCTGTTTGCATTTTCCACAGTTTATATTTAGTGTCACCCAATGTCTGTTTAGGAAATGATCGATCATCTTTAATCACTTCTCGCAAATTATTTAAAACCGCAGGCCAGAAAAAAATTGCTAACCCCACATAATTTTTCCTGTGAAATTAGACGCATAACATGCAGCATCTTATGGTGAATTTGCTCAGATAAAGTCATGTCTAGCCTGCGATTCAATTTAAAAAAAAATTAAGTCTTGCTCACTTTGCCTTCACCATAGAAGTCTATTCATCATAGACGGGACTTGAAATCTGTTATGACAACCAATTGGTTGGGGGCCATCTTGGACAGCTGAAACTGATAATCTTCTCTCTCTCCCTTTATCTAGTCTTACTTCAAGCCTTAAATTTATTTCTACAAAATTATACATTAACAGTACCTAAGCTTACCACAGTTTATAATGGAATGATTAATGTATGGACAATCAAACATGAACATACTAGCATTTTCATTATGTTTCTCTCAAGTCCCGATAGAAATAGGTCCCATAGAAAGCTACACAGCAGATTTATCTGTTACAATGAGAAAGGTAGTTTAGAACGAGTGAACTTTTCTACCAAGTTTTCACAGTAGAAGCCTTGCATACCTTACTTGATTCCAGAATAGTTTCACACCAAGTTGAGGACTATCCCCAATCATGTCATTTACCTTTAATAGACTACTCAACATGTAAATGGGCGAAATATGCCTTGCAAATGCCCACCTCAAGTCCAGACCATTGTATCATGTACGCATCATTATTAAAAACAACATAAATCCTGGACTGGAAACTACTTGCGCTTCACTTCAAGTCACTGTACAGGCTGTGGTATATCTTTGCATATATTGCCCAGCAGGGCAAACATATAAATTGTGTCAATCATCTGAGAGCAGATGGAAAAGGGGTCAGTCATTGGGGAGTTAATAACGTTTAATAGCATGGTAATTAAATTTCCAGTAAGAGAATGATACAGGGCAATATGAATTACAATAAATGGATTTCAAACCATATGAATGAATAAATAAATAAATAAATAAATAAATAAACAGATAAATAAACAGATTAAAGATTAGTGACATGATTGGGAACACTTGAAAATGCCTCAAGAACCAAATGAGTTGAAATATATACCAACTTTACACTAGCAGGAGTGGATCTCCCACCTGGGAGGATTTGTCTGTAATTTGATTACTTAAGGAGAATCAAGCATAAACATAGGAGTAATCTTAATTTTATCCGGGGACGATAAAAATAAGCCCCATAGAAAGCCACACAGTGCTACGAGTGATATTGACATTGTTTATTTAGAATGAGTCAACGTTTGACTACAAGATTTTCACAGGAGAATCCTTGCATAGTTTACTTGATTCTAGAGTAGTTTCAGCCCAAGTTGAGGACTACCCCCAATCATGTCATTAACCTTTAATCTAATAATAAATGTAAACAAATAATAGATAAATAAAGAAGATATTAAATGTAATCCACCTAACAATGCATGTTAAATACATTATTAATTTCAACCAGCCTATCATACATGTATGACAATATTTAAATTTTGTCTTTCAAGTTTTTCGCACTGTATGCATGAAGCCGTAGGCCTGCACTGAAAATATTAACACTAGTAATTTTGATCACGGTAACTTTCAAAGTAATAATTTCCTTTATTTTTACTTTCTTAGCATTCTAGTAAAAAGTTTGACATACAGGTACATGATACATGTATGTAAAACATGTCAAACAGTAGGTAAACATTCTGTGTGAAACAGGGTAGGAAATTTTTTTTATTTTTCAAGGGCGATTTCTAAATGAGCTTTGGGGCTATTTTTTTAATTTTGGGGGCTATAATGCACATGAACAAGCAAGCAAAACGGTTTTTGAGCGATGATTTAAAGAAATTTGAACAGTTTTTCAACAAATTGTTCAATGCTATGTTTGATAAACATGGGTTTGCACTTTCCTAAAATTTTCTGAAGCAAAAGATGAGGGCGACTCTGAAGAAAATGGTCGCCCTAAATAATTGTTTTTTGAGAATTTTAAGGGGCGATTTTGACTCCGCTGAGGGTGAAATCGCCCATCGCCCTGGGGTATTTCCTACGCTGCTGTGAAACCAACACACTCTCACAGAAATTTTTGGAATATGGGCTGAGAACAGTATGACTATTTGATTGTTCTGTAGACAAACACCTTCCAATGAATGACAAAAATCTTGTGACAAAAAGATTTGGTGTCCAATTGTCCAATAAAATTTGCTTTCATTGTACTTAAACACCAAACAATACTGTTCTTCAGACAATGAAATAACTTGACTCTGCCAAAACTATGCATTCTAGTTATCAATGCTTCAAGTGAAATACAGCTCTGTACCCAGGACCAAACTGCGTAATTATTATATCTTGTGAAAACATACTGTAGTGCTGGAGGCTGTCAAACTTTCATGTACACAGTGGAAAAAAGGTGTAAGATCCGTGTGAAAACAAAGACATTGTCACCTCAATTCCATTTTCATTGTGCAAGTTCGAACAATCACTATGATCTTGGTATAATAGACAGTATTGGACTGACCAACAACGGGGCCGCCTTACCACATGACTTGCGGTGACATATTTAAGATTGACCTTCACCTTAGAGGCTTAGGTCCTGTCAGATAGACAGATGCTACTTCTACATTCGGCAAAACTGTCAGGAGATTCCAGCCATAGATACATGTATTAGAGTTACAGTATGTTAGGGTTCAAGGTTATGTCATTTTCACCAATTAAAAAAAATGGAAGCATTTTAGAGCATGTGCTTTTTCAGGGCAATTACCATTTACCAAAACCATATAATGCCCGAGGCCTGCCTTCACACCTTAACTTTTGGGGGTCTATTTCGTACAACGTAGGCCTATTTTGTATTTTGACGTAAATTGTGAAAGGACTTTGTACATTTTATGAAATATTGGTTGGTTGGTTGGTTGGTCTGTGACATTTTACTATTTGTACTATTTGGTCCAATTATGATACCAATATACAAGACTGAGATGGGGTCAGGGTGTGGAGGGTGGTGGAGAGGTGGGAAGGAATAGGGGAAGAGCTGTGGTGAAGGGTGGGAAAAGAGTGTGGGAAGTACGTGGGGGGGGGGCTGATACAGGAGAAGAAGTTGGGCAAAACATACTGTACCAATTTGCACAAACTATTTCACCAAATCTGTATGTTTCCAATTGCACAAAAGGTTTCCCACACTGAACACTATTGAACACTAACTGTACAAGTTGTAATGGTATTTGACTGCAGTATTTGTATTTCTTCAGGTATCATGCTATAAATCCCATTTACTACTCTATAGTAAACTTGGATATTGAAAGCTTGAAACCACTTCTTTTGGTAATTTTTGCCTATTTTCAGAAACAGTTTCTGGCCAAGAGTCTAGGAAGTATGCAATCAACCAATGAGCTTTGGGTGGGGATGGGGAGTGGGTGGGGGGGGGGGGGCGTTTGTATGACACAGAACATAGAGATTATATCCATCCATGAAATTTGCCCAAAATTGAGACTCCAGCACAAGTGATTCAATCTGACACAGTAATGAAGATTGATAGACAGTCAATGTCATTGTGGTTTTCTGAAACCATGCTGAAACAATGTCAAAGTTGGTCACAAAATAGGGTTGTTTCTCAGATGATAAAAGCAATGTGTCTATACATAAAATCTTTTTATTTCCCCTCATTGTCACAATTTT
Organism: Eucidaris tribuloides; assembly: GCA_001188425.1. NCBI lineage: Eukaryota > Metazoa > Echinodermata > Echinoidea > Cidaroida > Cidaridae > Eucidaris > Eucidaris tribuloides. The sequence goes on along the minus strand of JZLH01S0334155.1, from coordinate 4,427 downwards.
TTTCAAATCAAATTTTTATGGATGGTTTTCTTAGAAGAGGAGGAATTTTGTTTGACGATCTGCAGAGCACGTTTTATGTGAGAAAAACCAGTGTTAACATAAATCATGAATTCCTTGGAATATGTGCATCTCATACATGTCAGAATTTAGTCTTTCCCTCACAACACACTGCACATATAGGCTGTAACTGTGTAATAACGTTTGAGGACTCCCAATCAAAGTTGCCAGTTTTATGTCCCTTATAAATACTCTGGACTTTAATTCCCATCATTTGTACAAATGACACAATATATTTAATGTCCAATTAAGGTCTATAAGACTTACAGCTGGCATTCCCAATGGTGTATTTTACAGACATTTACCATCCTATCAAACTTCATAGTTACAGTGGGAAATCCTCATGCACAAGAGTACACATGCATGTCCTCATGTCATACATGTACACAGCCCAAAGGAATGAAAGAGATAGCCTACATGCAGAAGCAGGTTTACGTGGAACACTTAAATCGAGCATTAAATATCAACAAGATTCAAAGCAATGGAAGAAAGAAATGATGTTCCATACCAACAAAATGGTAAAATGGAATGTTCCTGTCGAAACACATTTTGGGAGTTTAGTAACAAAACAGCATTCCCACTTTCTTTATCAGGTATCTAAAAATAAAACCTCATGTTCAAGTTTCAATTTTTTTATCCCCAAAATACCCCACTGAGGTCTAGATTAGAAAGTAAAGTAATATGAGAATCATACATAGTTTGAATTTTGAATGAAATCGATTTAAAATGTTTGGTTTCATGACTTTGCCTCGCCATTCAGAGGATGGTATTTCATAATGATCTTGACATCTGTGACACAGCTATTTATGAAAGGTCACCAGACAGTTAAATGGTTCTAGCAGCAATTTGTGGTTTTATGAATTTACATGTAGTTGTTGATATCAATCTATTGATGGAGAAACATAGAAAACAAATCAATCAATAACATGCATACATGTGACTTGATTATCTATTCATTTGAATCTATTGCCTATAAATTAAGTTTTCTTTTTGCATAAAGTCTATGATTATACACAGATGACTTACATACATTTATTACCATATTGCAATGACATTAATTTCATTTACATGTAAGTACTTTTAGCCTTCAAAGCTCACTCACAAAATTTTCCTACAAATTTGAGATTTTTATCACAAATGTTTGGCAAAAGTGGAATAAACGTACTACAGGATACTTTCTAAGTACATTCGTGAAAAATACTGTTTGATTCTTTTATCTGCAAAGTTCATTTTTCATCATTTATCTGAACTGTATCACTGCCTTTAATGGTTGGTTTAAAGGCAGTGGATCTCATTTGCAAACATCCCCGCAGACCAGGAAAAGATAACCCATACCCTTCTGAAGGGCATGTCTGTGAAATCTGGGAGTCAGTAATTATCTACAATTTGAAAACTGCGAAAGAAAAACAATAGCCGTTTAGTGTATGATCTATGGTAGGAATTTTTCTATCGCGAGAAAAAAATTCAAATCAGAGTCTAACGGTCACTATAATTCCACTAAAACTGAGTTTCTAGCTACTATATTTTGCTAAAGGTTCCCAGATGGCATTTTCTTCTAAATGCCATTGCATTTACACAATGCTAATTTTTAGGCATGCGAAAGAGATGCTCTGCCTTTTTTGAATTGAATTGAAATTGATGATGATAATTAATTTTCTTTCATAAAAAGTGGACTTTCTACACTCTTTGGAATATTCTTAAGTTAACCACATGTACATGTACAGAACAGCACACAGCTGAGTCCAACACATAAGATGTACATGTACATGTAACCTTCACTCTGTCCTCTTATCCTTGCACAAAACTTTTAACATTCTTGAGAGAGAAGCCAAAATAAATGTTTACCTTTCCACTGTGGAAAATCCTTTACATCCACTGCTACATGACCCAATTGAAACTCAACAAACAGATCGTGAATGGGCACAAATCTGGCATGTCCATAACAAGGTGAACTAATTGAATGCGGGGACAAAAGGTGCTGCGAAAACTTTGCCAGCGTTTAAGAAATACAACAAGGTTGAATGAGCTGATTGGAAAATTTC
>JZLH01S0334111.1:5217-17339 GCA_001188425.1 Eucidaris tribuloides | reverse complement strand
CACTGTCAGGCATGTCCATGACCATGATGTCAGGTTGTATAATTAAATAAATCATGCTAACGTTAGATCTAACCATTAGCGACAAAGCGTAGCCAAAGGGGGGGGGGGCAGAGGGGGCAGTTGCAGAGTTGCCAATTTCTGTGAATGAAATTGTGTGAGATTCCCATAGGCCAATGATATAACCGAAGGGTCCAAATGCGTGAGATCACATAGAAATGCATGAAAAATCAAACAAAAGATTGGCGTGAGAAAGGGCCAAAATGCGTGAGTCTCACGCTCATTGCGTGAGAGTTGGCAGCCCTGCAGTTGCCCCCCCAATAATGCTTTTTCAGAATTTCGTCGGTACACGAAGGACTCCGTCGGTACACGCGGACCGACAAAAAATAATTTTGTACCGACGAAATATCTCAAAAAACAACAGAAATAATGAAAGAAATTGCATGTTTTAAATGTAATTTTTTTTTTCAAGCTCGCTCGAATAAGTGGTTTTCTTTATGTCAGGAGTTTTTCGGTAACCAGGCAAACCATCTTGTCATGAGTACTAACTACTATGATTGATGACACTTGGTATACAGTCAGCTTGAGTCAAATGTACCTAGGCCTACATCGAAAACGTTCCAAATCAACCGACCCGAGCATAATGATGTACCGACAAAATGTTTACAGGCCTACAACATTAAACAGTTAAAAGATTCAACATTTCAGCAACGTGTACATTTAGGAAAACATCTTGGGAAAACGCTATTTGATACCGGGGCACACTACTAGCTCCACCATGTAAAGTGGATGGAAATATTTTGCCCTTCGGCCCGTTCCTCGTTCGCCAGCCAAACCAAAAGCTACAAAGATGCTTCTTCCAAGCAATGTTAATAACAAACTTGTGTGCATGAATTATATTGTGGCCAAAATTAGAAGTACTGCTGAGTGCTGATATCAATAATATCAGAACAGAATGCTTCGTTACGGTTGTAGAAATTCAACTTTCTTTGACTTGAAAATCTATTAAATGTCTGAAGCGCTTGTTCGCTTCGCTCACTCGCGCATACATTACCATTATTATTAGAAGAAGCATCTTATATTTGTATCAGTAGCGGAGGGGTAGCCGTTAAGAGGTTTACCCCCCCCCCCCCCTTTAGTTGCCAAGTGAAAAATTCGTATGATCTTATTATGTTAGTAGATGTCAGGAAAACCAAAATGAGCCTATTGCAAAATTTTGTAAGGCCATGCGTCAAAAGGTGGTGTCCTCAATCGTGACGGGCTGGAAATTTTAAGAAAACGTGCCTTCGCAGTTCGCACACTGAAAATATCATAGTTTGAAAAGTATAGACCCTACCCTAGTAAAAGTATATATTTTTAGAAAGCGTTTTGCCCAAGGAGTTCAAAAATGGCATTATTTTCTTGGTAGGGGCAAGCATTAAGATGTTATGGCTACACAAACTGCAAAATTTCGCTAAAAAATATAACGCCTTTCCCAATCTTGGGGTTTCAATATACTATACCTAACAATGAATTTAAAGTCAGATTTGAAGTATTCAAGCAAAGACCCATCCATACATATATAGTTTGTTGGGGGTTCACATCCATCTTCTACAAGAAAAATGGGAGTGAAAATTGACGACTGGAAAATTCGTAAAATTCTCTTGAAATTTGTCCTGTGTGATTTTTGGATTTGATTAAGTGTTCATCATGTGATAAGTACTTAATAAAATATAAGTAACACATGTTTAGTTAGATATGAATACTCACTTGTAAAAAAATTTCAGTTCTGAAGATTTTAAAGTATATGGTCATGTGTCGTATGGTGGGACCCCCAAATACCTGGTGGTGTTACATTTTGCAGTCCTCTTCTTAATTAAACTTGATGCACCAGAGCTATCCTTTATCCAATTATAATGAATTTGGGCTTATTCTGCGACAAAATTACTGCTGCTTTTGAATCTGATAAGCAATCTGCATTACACTTTGTTACTTAGCCAAAAATGTAAAAATGTTAACGAGGGTAAATCTGGTGGATAAGCGGAGGAGGAGTGTGTGCAATCTCTATGGAGAAATTGCAAATTCACCTGTACTCTTTTGTTTTTCTTACTATTTGCAGCAGATAAGCTATCTTGGAGTTGTGATATGAATCTGACTAACTTGACACATGTTGTACTTCACAATTCTCAATAGTAAAATGAAATTAATTGTCTTCTACAGTGTAGGTCATTAATTACTTAATTAATTACTGGTATAGCTTATGCTGGCCATTGACTTGTACACGTTATGAAGCATGATAGCACTGCATGTGAGGACACACAAGTATGTTCACTTCAGGGCTACATTTTGGTTGAAGTTTTTAAATACACTCTACTGATCCATTTATTAAACAATCTACTATTTAATCTCTAAAATTTGTTAGTTAGGTTTAATAAATTGTTTTTTTAATTAGTGTAATTAATGTTTTTGTAACAAATCGCAAAACAATTTTTAACATATTTTGTTACAGCCTGTAGCACCCCATCTGAAAATTAAAAAGTAGTAAAACCATACATTTTCTTAAAGCTGAAAGTGTGCTTTTTTACAATATAACATCAATTTTGAGCCATAACTTAATACTGACAAGTGTAATGAGTTGTCATCAATATCACAAAACTATATGTTTTTTGTGATATTACCCTTTATTTTTTTTAAACACCCTGTATAGCAACTTGACTCTGGATGATTGAGATTCTCTGAAGTATAAGCTTTCAGAAAATGTATACTTTTGTTGGTTTCTGATTAGTACTTTTTGAGTTATATTGGTTTAAATGCAAGAAGTGACAAAATTCATAATTTTGGTGCGTGTAACGCAAAGGGGTCCCACCATACGACACATGACCATATTGTAAAAATTCATAAATCGAGTCATGGACACCAAGATGTCCTCATGATCCACTGTTTGAAGAACGAACAGGTTTGACTTTTACTTTGATGGAGTTATGTCAAGTCCAACATAATTATACTTCGCTTTGGTATGATCGTTTCATCTCTCTTGTACAGACACCCCTCTCTTGATGTTTTCTCATTTTGAAGTATCTCCTTTTAACTACTTCAGTGCCAAGTTCATATGGACAGCATAAGAGTAAAAATTTGGGTGGGCACGTGTTTCTTGTTCATCAAGAATTATTACTCCATCAGTCAACTACAAATAAGCTAAATGATAGTGATATGAAATATTTTCCAGGTTTAATAACCACATTCGATCTGTTGCACACTACAGTGTCCATGCTTTGTATTTCTTGGTTCTGGGTTGTCTACAGGAATGTTCCTTAGAATGTCTGCAGCACAATCATCTCCAAAAGTGACTTGTTGAAATAACTTGACATAAGGTTGATTTTTCGCAATTGATCTGTTCTAATTACATTTAATTAGGTAACTACACTTTTCATTAACAACTACATGTAGTATCCTTTCTATGTCATTGAAATAAATAATGAAATGCACAATCATATTAATTTGGTCTTCACACAAAAAATAAACAAAATTTGAGCCAAACTATAAGGTTGTTTAGTGTGTAGAAGTGGCTCGTTAGTTAATTACCTTCATTAATTAACTACAATTACTTAATGTTTCAATAAAATACAGTTGCCAATTCATTACTTAATACTATTATACTCCCTTTGAATGTTTTCTAAGTCCCTTGGATACAATAAAGGAAAGGGAAAAGTTGGGGTCCACTTTTCCCATAGACTTTGTATGGCACCGTGTCCCCACATCCACCAGGCTACACGTTCGTTAGCTTAATTGATTGTAAAATAAATATGCACCCATGGAAAAATCTGGTTTGTGTATCAAATCAAAGCTGGAGAATTGGGCTTTTCAAAAATACCAAAATAAATAAGGTAGATATTAATCTTCATATTGAAAAAAGCACTACACTGTATTACTGGATTTTTTGAAGAAAAATGTCACGCCACCAGGCTATTGGGGCACCAACTTATAACACATGGCCTTAAACAACAGTATCAAACATACGCAATTTTCAAATTTTCATTACCAAATTCTCAAATTTTTGCGCGCTTCGCGCGCAAACATATACAGTTTTCAAATTTCGTCGCGCTTCTCGCGAAAACATACACATTTTTAAAATTTTCGGTGCACTTCGCGCGCACACATAGACGATTCTAATTTTAGGCAATTTTTAGAATTTTCTCCCATCACCATTCACTCAAAACAAACCTTACCAAAATGCTAGACCCGCCCCTGTGTATTATTAACTGTCATCGTAAATCATTAAACTGTTATCATTATACAACATGAAAATGTCGGTACGTCGGGATCTTGTCGGTACATTCAGGTGCCTTGCCCCCCCAATGGCAAAAAGCTGGCTGCGCTACTGGATCTAACTTAAACTTAGTCAAGAAGTTATTATAAAAATCTGAAACAAATACTAACGTTATAGATCTACTAGTAGACAGTAGATCTGGTGGAAAATAAAAAATATAAGTGGACAAGAATCAATCATGAGAAAAAAAAAAGTTGCATCCCAATTCCCAATTAAATAGTAGTAACGTTGATCTTGTGCTTCAAAAGTTCATTTCAGTTTTATTTAACCACGAAAAAGATACGTTAGACAAGGAAGGAGACCAATTGCCGTGCAGGGGAGAGGCTCTTTGTCATTTACAATGGTATCTGTTTGTGTTTTGTTTGGTGGAGTGATAGACCGATGGAATTCGGTTTCAAATATTACATGTAGATCGGGGGGGGGGGGGGGGGTACTCAGATTAATAGTCAAAGGGGGTGTGCCGCTGAGAATCCTTTGCGTTAATAGCCACCCATGTCTAAGGGTTTCAAAAATTTTTGCAAGCAAAGTGCACCAAAAACTTGAAATAGCTACATATGTTTGCACGTGAAGCACGCCGAAAATTAGAAAATTGTGAGTGTTTGTGCCCGAAGAGCGGCCAAAAATTCGAACAAATTTGAAAAATGAGACAATCGTGTCTAAGGATCTTTTTGATGAAAAGGACCCCATGTTGTAAGGATTTCTTGGAAAAGGTCACCCTTCGAGCGGCACATTCCCATATACGCAATATACACCCCCCCCCCCCCCCCCGTACTACGTGTGTCTCAAAAATAATTGTGGAAGTCAAAAGCGCGCCTCTTTTGGTAATAGAGAACAACATTTTTGTGAGGTGATGCTTACATCACCATCAAGGGCATACATCTAGCTTTCGAATGCCGTTTTTTCTGTTCATTTTGCTTGTTTTAATCCTGAGATATCTTCAGTTAACAACGAAAAGATAAATTCACAGAATGTGCCACTTTTATAACAGTCATTATAGCATCAGACCCTCTTCTTGTATTAAAAGTGACACAATTGTGATTCCACCCCTTGTGCGGCTTGAAAGATATCTTGAGATCAAAACAAGGAATTTGCACAGAAACAAACAGCATTGGAAAGCTAAAACTTTGCCGTTTAATGTTGACGTAAACATGTGTCACAGTATATTCTAACTATTCAAAGAGGGCACTCTCACGTTGTACAATTTTTAAGAGGTACTGCCAGCATGTCTCAAAAAATTGTGCAAGTAAAAAGTGCCCTCTTTGGCAATTAGAAAACACTCTTGTGACATGAGGCTTACATCAACGTTCAAGGGCAAAGTCTAGCTTTTAATTGTCATTTACTATGTTCAATTTGCTTGTTTTAATCTGAGAATAGCTTGCAAACACAAAAGGAGAACTCACACGTTGTGTCACTTTTACAAGGGACTGCAGCTGCAGTAAAAGTGGCACAATTGTAATTTCACCCTTCTTATTTTAAATATAACATATCTCGAGATTAAAACAAGCAAATTGAACAAGACTAATGTTATTTGAAAGCTGAGACTAAGCTCTTGACTGTTGATGCAAGCATATATCACAAGAGCTTTTCTAATTGCCAAAGAGGGCGTTTTTCACTTGCACATTTTTTTGAGACACACTGTTATCAGTTAGTTCAGGGGATATCTCATTTTTAATTATTGACATCGTGGTCACCCCCCCCCCCCCCCCCCCCCCCGACAATGATGTAACAAAAATTAGAGAATGATGAGCACCCAATATTTATTCGGTCTAGGGGTGTGACTGCTTGTTAACTAGTGGTTTGTGTATTGTGAACTTGCAAATGATATTCTTTGTTTGAAATAAATTACAACATAGATCTAGTGCACAAGTACTATTGGTGTCAAATTGATTTGGGATTTTACTTAACTGCCCATTCATTACTTGTGTTTTTAAAAGAACTAAAAGGCAGGCAATGTTTCTTTAAATAGCAATTATAGATCAGCAGTTTGTTGTTTTAAAAAAACTCACATGATGTAGTTTGAAAAATCTGTTATGCCATTAGTTTTTACTAATGCCCGCTTAGATTTTTGAAACCATTTTATAAAACAAATAATGCACATTACGCGTTCGGTCTACGACCTCGCTAATGTGCATTATTTGTATAATTATACACTAGTTAGTAGTCTGGTTGGTTGTGTCGCTGCCCGGAGAGCAGTAGATGACAGATTCGAGTCCCGCTGGTTCCCCTATTGATATGTTTATTGAAATTATAGATCAGTAGTTTGGTATCTTATAAATAAGTGCAGCCCAGGCATCATATGAATAATAATAATAAACTGACACTGATATACATGTAGGACATAATCAATGTTAAACTGTTCTAGATGTACTTTACAAATTGCTGTCCAGATACTTTGCAATTCCTTAAAATGAGAACAGATATGTTGTGAGTTTCTGCTTAAAAAATGAGTCAATTGATGTACATAATCGAACAAGTGCTGGCAGATTATTCTATATTTTTGGAACACAGAAATCAACACTTGCTTTCTCCCTTTTGGAACCAACTCGGGAACATGTAAAATTGTAGTATCTTCACTGGAGTGGGTCTATAAGTTGACCTGCATTGTGATTATCATCATGATAGGGACAGTGATTTTCCGTTTTAGCGGAAAATCAACAGAATTGACCATTCGAAATGGAAAGTGAGTTTTCAAACGAAAAATGACGGAAAACCTGTTTCTCCTCCAAATTTTCACGTTTTAAAGAGAAAATCATGGAATTTATAACAGAAATTACAAAAAGTTGAAACAAAACCACAGAATTTGTTGCGAAATAATGAACATGATATTTGTATGAAGTTCTGTTGAAACGGAATTGTCACTGTGTTATGTGCACAAAGTCTATGGCAAAACAGCCATGACAGTGCGGAAAAATACAACATTTGTTTTCTTCCCACAGTCTGTAGTTCTGTACACTATGGCACTGCAACAGTCCATGTTCGTGAATATGTGCCTGTATTCCAGGACTAGTTGACATCCTCTCTGTGGTTGAGTTGACCCTTGACAGTGGGCATTTAAAGGAAATTTTCCTTTCAACAGGTAACCAGTGCAACTGCTTCAATAGTGGAGTTGCCCTATCTATATATCAGGAAATAATTTTCCTGGTATCGTATCACAATTTGCTACACATTTTGAGCATGACTGCTACACAAATTTGCAGATGCGTAGCAGATTTTTACATTGAACTATGTAGAATTTTATACTGAGTATATGTGATTGACTGAAAATTGCGATACAAATTTTAGAAGGAAAATTATTCCCTGTTAATATGAATAAATCTCATCATATTTATTTTTATCAGGCGTTTCACTTTGACCGTGACGATGTTGCGCTGAAAGGATTCCACAATCACTTCAAGACGATGTCGGACACTAAACGCAACCATGCACAGATGCTGTTGAAATACCAGAACGAAAGAGGCGGCCGTATCGTGCTGAAAGATATCAAAGTAAGAACTGGAATACACATACAGTCAAGTTCACTAGAGCTTAACCCTAATCAGGCTGGGCTTTTTTGGCTATGCTATATCTGGGGGGGGGGGCAGATTCCGCAACCACCCCCCCCCGCCCCCCCCCCCCGAGATCTCGGCCGCGATCGCGCGATTGCGCTGCAAAATCGGCACGCACGGTTACCCATCACTTAATGTACAAGACTGTATAATTAATTACCAGGAATTATTTCATATCACTTAATTATGCTAATTTATGTGTAAATCATAATTAGCTGTAAATCACTAATTAAAGCTCGAACACTGCTAATTTTTGTGTCTGGACACTCTTTTTAGCATTCTTAACAAGTTTACTTGAAAAAAATCCGGAATCAAAATTGATTTCCTATGTATTTTATTGTTTTTTTCAAATTTCTTATGTATTTCTTTGTTTTTTCAACCTTTTGTTTTCTATTGTTTTTTTGATGAAATTTGTCGAGGACACTTTTGCGGTCATAAACAGCACAAATTAATTAATTTCACCAATAAAAGTAAAAATAATCATACATTTATGAATTTTGGCTGAAAACACAATTGTATTGGAAATGTACAGCAAATCACGTTTTTGAGCGGATTTTTGGGGTGACATGCAAGTACAAAATGTTACGTAACTTGGGAACCGCGTACCCGGACGTCGCAATTTTGGTCTCAAAAGATGCGCGACATTCAGGAGATAAAGTCATGAAACGCGCGTGGCAACTGCTTCGCGATCGCAGACATTTGCGCGAACGTCTAGGGGGGCGGATTCCGCCCCCCCCCAGCCTTTTAGGGTTAACCGATCTAAGGTTACCTCTGCTGATCTGATTCTCCAAAATTTGTTTTTTGGCCAGTGCGCTGATCTGACGTTGGTTCCATTCTCCAATAAAATGTTGGGAGATGCAAGATTCAATCCACTGAATATAGAATACTCCATCATATTATAAGATATTTGAATTTATTGACTAATCATGTAAGTTATTAACCATTCACGGGCATCGTAATACCTCCTATATTTAATTTTTTATATGTTGCTGAAGATTCGGTAGGCATATTTCCTTTTCTGATGTTTTGCTGATGTTATGAAATATCGGGGCCAAACTGATGGCTGATGTTCACAATTGGTTAAGCTCTATCCTTCGCCTAGGTCGAATTTCGGGAGAGTGAAGACCCCACAAATCACTTTGCCTTGTAGATGAAATTCAAGTACAGTTTTTTACTCAATTTTATGTTAGAGATGAAGATAATGTAAATATTCTTTCAAATCATGTTGAAACCAATGAAATGGGGAACTCTCTTGAAAGATTTCCATCATCAATGAGTACTCCCGTTTATCTTCACTTTTGTAATGATGTGGTTTATTTCAGTGTCCCCCTATGGAGTGGAATGGCGGTCTCAATGCCATGGAAGACAGTCTAACAGCTGAGAGAGCAAGCAATCAAACTTATCTAGATCTATACAACCTGGCTGAATCGCATGGTGATGAACAGGTGAGAATTATTATGATTATAGGAATGATGATGATGATGATGTTACTTAATAGTAAATTAAAATAATACTGGCAATCAAACTTAAATAGATCTATACAACGTGGCTGAATCTCGTGGTGATAAACAGGTGAGAATTACGATAGTAATAGGAATGATGATGATGATAACGGTGATGATGGTGGTAATGATGGTGATAATAATGATGATGGTGATGGTGGTGGTGATGATGATGATGATGATGATGATGATGATGATGATGATGATACTGGCAATTAAACATCTTGATCTATACAACCTAGCTGAATCTCATGGAGATAAACTATGATAGTAATAGGAATGCAGCTGATGATGATGATGATAATAATGATAATAATAATAAATCATAATACAAAATAATAACAATCAACCTTATCTGGACTGTACATGTATACAACCTGGCTGAATTTCATGGAAATGAGATGAATGAACTGATGAGAACTATGATAATAATAATAAGGCCTGACAACAAATGTATGGTGTAACCCACCCAACCCTAAAAATATGCCCGACCCTGTGTTTTTTGTTTTATTGCAGTGGTATCGTGTATGATCATGCTGCCTTCCCAATTAAATTTGCAGTGCAGAAAACCGGGAAATGTGTTGCCTTTATTTGCCCGAACTGTTAATGAACTTTAACAATATTTTATCAAACATGGTATGATGGTTCCATACTTTTGATTCTTGTGTTTACCAATTACTCTCCATAGCTAACCTCGGCTTCAGTGCAAAACATTAATTCCAAGTTTTTATTTCTTTCCTCTTTCTCTTGTATTTAGTTTGCAGACTATATAGAGGACAACTTTCTGGAAACTCAAGTGGAGGTCATCAAAAACATCGGAGAACATATTGCCAGTTTGAAACGAGTGAAAGACGGTCTGGGAGAGTATATGTTTGATGCAAAAACACTATCAGGAGGCAGCGCATAGCCACATAGTAACATATAACTACTCTTAGATAATTTCTGCTTATTCAGTGTTCACACAGCGTAGTGTAAATATATAGACACACGCAGGTACGATACCTCATATTGCAAATTTGATGAATTTGTGTGGAGAATGCAAAATTTTTATACATCGTTATGGCAAGTGCCTTTTGAAATACAGTTCTAAACAACTGTGGGAATTCTCTCGCACTCGTGTCATTTTGTATTTAAATTGGGTTGAGATTAGTGATATGACATTATGTAATGTGTGCATTTTGTGATATGTTGTGTTCAGTTGTAAGCTCAAACTGTAGTCCAATGTTTGCTTTTCTTACCATAATTGTGTTAAAATTTCAGCTTGTCTTGCAGCACTCTGAAGAATGTATTAATCTACCAAGTAGTATTTCAAAACTGTTCACCAAAGATTCTGAATCATTCCTTTAGTATTCTTGTCAGTTAAAAAAAGATTGAATAAAAAGCACTGTGTCTTCATTATGCAAAGTGTTCTAAATAGAATTGAGCCTTCAAGGTTTTGCAACCAATTGATGTCAAATTGGACCACAAAAGTGGTCCAAAAATATGAATTGGAACCCTAGAAAATCTAATGTCAATTTTGTGTTGGTATGTGGCCATATACCTGTACTGTATTTACCTATTTGTTTTGTTGGAACTCATGCTCAAAATATGTAGCCATTGCAGTAGGCATTGTTAGTATAACATGTTGTGTTACTGTAAAAGAAAATCAGGAGGATCAAATATCAGGTATACACAAAAATTTCTTGACAGTGTATATTTTGCTTTCAGATTATGTGTTAGTAGAACTGATCATTTTGTTGATATTTTGGTCTTAAACTTGAAAAATAAGGCATTATCCTAGTATCAGGTTGCTTGGTGAATATAATATGTGGCAACTATTAGAAAAAAATGGAATGAAAAATACTTTAAGTTGCTGTGAAAGGAATGATTGAGTAAAGTGGAGTTTATTTTGTTTAAGAAGTCATTGGCTTAATTTAGTGTAGAGTATCGAATTCTGGGTCCAGTGGTTCAGCAATCTGATTAAGTTTTTGCTCCATTTAAGGTTCTCTGGGGGGGAAATCATTCACTCCCAAATTTAGTATACATAGTTTTGAATGATATGAATAGCCTCCATATTGTGATGTTGCAATTGGTGATGCAAAGTACATGTAGTAGTATGGATATTCTGGAAATAATCAGAAAAAAAAAATTATTGTATAATTGATGCTGGAAAAGTCAAGTCTGTTGTTTAGGAATCAAATAGACGTATCTGCACTTTCTGTGGTAGATGAAAACACAGGGATTCTGTTGTGCTGTACAGGGCCTAATTCACACAATTTTATAAAAACACATGATATTATGTGACCACCTAAAGTAAAAGTAGTTATAGAGTTGAATGTTATACAGTACAGGCATGGCTTGATGTTTGCTTGTTGAAAGTAGTTGAAAATAAAAGAAATGTCTCTGCATTAAGCGTAGCCTGAAATGTTTAGATTGTGCTGAAGCGTAAACTGAAATGTTTTTTTTTATTTCTCTGTAGAACTTGACGTGAAGTAGTATGCCTTGAATTAGAATATTGTTTGTTTAGTCATGCAGATTCTCCAAAAAAAAAAGTATTGTAGGTTTCTAAATTAGGCAGAATGACAAGAAGTCACAATTATCTGTTGTGTGTCCCATTGACATTATTTTCTCCAAAGTTAAAAATTTTAAGTTCAATATGGTAATTGTCACAAGTACATGTAGTATTATAAGAATTATGGGTATTGTGATCAGTATGTATTTAATTTTTTGTACATAATCAGTATTTAGTCAACTAATCATTGAAATAATATTGTGATATATTGGATAATGTGG
>JZLH01S0334089.1:61090-74030 GCA_001188425.1 Eucidaris tribuloides | reverse complement strand
AACTTCTTTCCCTTCTATTGTTGCATTCTTGAACTCTATCAATGATGATTGTTAAAATCTGAACTTTGAAAAGCTTTCATTGCCTCTCTTCCATGTTGACAATCAATCCGTGTGTGAATGGTTGCAGTTTTACACGTTTGTTACAAGTTTTCTCGTATGTGTCAATATATTCTAGTTATGTAATGCGCATGTTTATTATCTATGTGAACAGTATGAAACAGATTTCTGCATAATATATTGCTTCGTTGACAAATAAATTCAAATTCAATTCAATTCAATTCAATTCAATTCAATTCAATTCAATTCAATTCAATTCAATTCAATTCGATTCAATTCAATTCAAATTCAAATTCAATCCCACGAAAAGCATAGAGATCATTCCGTCAACAGTGAGGTAGAGTTTTAATACCTTAATTTATCTGTCGATAGCGAACACGGTTTGCCGATTTTTAGTTTTAAGGTATTTGTATTTGGATGTAAAAAGTTTTGCCGAGACCGTACAAAGATTGTATTGCGGATACCGAAAATGAAATACGTTGTCGCAGATGGCGCCCTTTCCACCAATTATGCTCGCTTGTGCAGACAAGCAGTTAATAAGGGCTTATGATTTTAGTAAGCTGTAATAGGCTTCACTATAAGTTCCTTCATTTTTGTATCATACCACCAATTAGTATTGGCATGTGTTACTTTTGTGTGTGCTTACACGTACATTATACAAGTTGTTGCAAAAAACATAAAAAAAATATGCACCATTCTCTTACATGTTCGTATTTATATCATTCGTGCAAATATTATTAATTTATTTTGTGATTATGATTTCAAAATGCAATGAAATGAGAATAAAATAAAATGGAAATGGGAAAAAATGATATTCATGGTGATCATAAAGACTATGGTGATAATGATGGTGATGAATGATGATGGGGATGATGATGAATGGTGATGATGACGATGATGCTGATGCTGCTGATGATGAAAGGTGATGACGAAGATGAGTGGTGATGATGGTAAAGAAGAAGAAGAAGAAGAAGAAGAAGAAGAAGAAGAAGAAGAAGAAGAAGAAGAAGGAGAAGATAATGATAATGATAACGATGAAGATGATTATGGTGATAGTGATGATAGTGATTATAACGATGAAGATCGTGATGATGATGATAGTGATTAATGAAGAAGATGATGGTGATGTTGATTATGACGACGACGATGATGATTGTGATGGTAGTAGTGAAGATGATGGCGGTGACGAGATGATGATGATGATGATGATGATGATGATGATGATGATGATGATGATAGTGATTAATGAAGAAGATGATGGTGATGTTGATTATGACGACGACGATGATGATTGTGATGGTAGTAGTGAAGATGATGGCGGTGACGAGATGATGATGATGATGATGATGGTGACGATGATGATGATGATGATGATGAAAATGGTGATAATGAATGGTGATGATAATCCTGATGGAGCGCTTTTGGTTATGTTCGTTTACAGGTCTATTTGCATTTTGCCGTGCAACCTTCACAAACAATCAAAAGAAATACTAAAATATCACGTTGACGAAAAAGAAGGGAAGTTGAAACGTAATGTATATCGAACGATCGTTGCATCGGGCTACATAATTTCACATGTATTGTATGTATGTGTGTGTGTGTGTGTGTGTGTGTGTGTGTGTGTGTG
Source organism: Eucidaris tribuloides (assembly GCA_001188425.1). Lineage (NCBI taxonomy): Eukaryota > Metazoa > Echinodermata > Echinoidea > Cidaroida > Cidaridae > Eucidaris > Eucidaris tribuloides. The sequence continues at coordinate 72,346 of JZLH01S0334089.1, read as the reverse complement.
TGTGTGTGTGTGTGTGTGTGTGTGTGTGGGCAATATTTTTACGCGCCAATTTTTTTTTTACTAGCCAAATGAACAACAATAAGGGGGACGAAATTTCCGAAAAACGGTAAAATCCCCGTAATTTTCATTACTTTGGAAAAATAGGTGGCGCCCCCCCCCCCCCCGTGGCGCCGCTCCTATGCTAATTTAACCTGAAATGAAATAATTCAAGTTAGTGTATAACATAAGAAAAAAACAAGATGTGGTTTCTCAAATGATGCCTAGAAATTATACCAGGGTAGTCCAATCAAAGCTTGTTTTTATTTCAATTGTTCACTACATCTAAGGTAAAATTAACCAGTGTCATGCATTATAGAGTATAACCACATCCAAAGTTCATTCAATGTCAAATTTGGTCGGTAAAGAAAAACTTAGAGCATCATGTCATTACAACGGTACACCATGCGCGTGTGAAAAAGCGCGTAAAAATGTTCGTATGAAAGCAAGGTCTAAGATTAGGGTTAGGGGTTACGGGCCTGTACGAAAATTCTTCTGAAAATTGTCATAATTATAAAATGCGGTATCGAACAATTGATGATAACTTTAATGTGAAGAAGAAATCGTTGATTACATCTATATATATCATTATAAAAATGCTTTTACGTAAATATATTCGAAATAGTTTTATTTTATTACTGAAATCTTATAGAATATAAACAATGGGAATAAAACAAAACAACTTAGTACATTTTCAGACAGAATCTCGCGATAAAAAGTACTAGAAGAATTCAGAAGTAGAGAACTCATTTTATGACGTTTTGCAGGCCACTTGATAAATCAAAATTTATGTATTCGCCAGGTAGCACTTATCATGTCTTATAAGAGTTTCCTTTTTTGGTAATACTTAAATTTCTAAGTTGACCACAAATTATGATCCAATGAAATGAAATAATAATAAATACGGTGCAATTCATTGTCTTATTTCGACCACATTTCATTGTGTTCCGCCAAACTTCCGCTATAACCTTAGCATCGTATTGTAAACAGACTTGATGATGATGATGATGATGATGATGGTGACGATGATGATGATGATGATGATGATGATGAGGATGATGATGATGATGATGATGATGATGATGATTATGATAATAATGATGGTGATATGATGATGATGATGATGATGATGGTGATGATACTGAGGATATTGATGGCGGTGATGATGAAGACGGTGATTGGTGGTGGTGATGATGCTGACAATGACTTTGAAATGTCAGGAATATTTGCGAATCCGTCCTTACAGTACGCGTAAACTTGTTCCATCTCTTTACAGTATTCATCGGTTTTTTTTTTATTGCACTTCAGTTGAATATCGGGATGAGGTGAATTGATTGCGTCTCACATTTTTGTTGGTCAATGAGCACAAAGACGGGAGAGGAACGAGCAAAACACATGTTTTTTGGGGGGGGAGGGGGGGGGCTTGTCTGCGGAAAATTCATCCGATAAGCCTTTCCTTTTCTAACTGGCTGTGCTATGCATGCAGTGTAATATGTATTTTGCCTTAAGTAATTGCCATTTATTCTATCTTGCGCTTCTCTTAACCATGTTGTACCCATTTGAGGTGCTATATCGTCTCTCCAACTTTTTATCCCTCTATTTTTCTTTTCCGTTCTTGTCATTCAGTTAGGTGATTCATCCATTATATTCCACTTAATGTCCCGCCCATCTTCATTTTGGTTCTTCAATCTTTCCGTGATGTATTCACTTTAATTTTGCTACTGATGATAGTATTTTTCATTTTTCTTCTTTGTGAGACGTGCAAAATTTGGTGTGTTTTTTCCATTGCGGATTGCCTAGTGGTTAGGTTTTGTTATACTTATTAGGCATTTTGTTAAAAGTAGACACTCAGAAAAAAATTTATTACGCAAATATTTCATGATCTAGAAATTGTTTTTTGATATGAATATTTTACCTTGGACCTAAGCTATCTGATGACACTATTGGTATGGAAATTGAGTATTTCACGCATGAGTGAGCACAGGCCACTTTTGTCCAATAGGCCAAAAATGCATTTGCGCACAGAATTGTGTTCTTATAGTCAATGTTTAATGCCTCACAGACCGGCATGCTGCAGAAGCTCTCACCTGATGTGCACAAGGATTGAATCCTCAGCATGCTCAGAGAAGATGTAATATCAATTTCGTGGCAAAAAAAGACAAAAATGAAGCAATGATTCAGAAGTACTCCCCTAAAAAAGGAGAAAATGAAATGTTTGCAAGATGAACTGTGAACTGAAGAAAATGGCATTTTCTTGTTTTTGAAGGGGTAGGGTGGGTTGTAATCTGAATCACTTGCTCTTTAATTTTTTTTTTGCTAACAATAAATGCCTCAGCATCTCACGAGAGAGCTTAATATACAATTTCTGTGGACAAGAAAGACAAAAATATAAGCAATAATCAGATACGAAGGTGATACAACCCACCCCTGAAAAAGAAGAAGATGCATTTTTTTTAAATTCACAGTTCATCTTGAAAACATGACATTCTCTTCTTTTTATGGGGGTATATCTCAATCAGTGCTTCATTTTTGTCTTTTTTTGTCACAAAATTGATATTAGCTCTTCTCTGAGCATGCTGAAGATTCAATCCTTGTGCACATCAGTTGAGAGCTTCTGCAGCATCGGTATGTGAGGCATTAAACATTGATTATAAGAACACAATTCTGTGCGCAAATGCATTTTTGGCCGATTGCACAAAAGCGGGTTGTGCTCATGCGTGAAATACTTTCAATACCAACAGTGTCATCAGATAGCTTAGGTTTAAGGTAAAATATTCATATCAAGAAATAATCTCAAAATCAAGAAAACGATTTTTAATCATTTTTTTTCTAAGTGTCTACTTTTTTTTGATACACGCTGTATAATAAGTGTTTAAAATTAAACTTGTCAAGTTTGATATTTATTAACTCAAACCAAAGATTAGATAATACTGAAATTGAATAAAGTCAAAGAATTTTCACAGTCAGCCTGGCGGCCGAAACGTCGTTTAGCGGGGGTGGGGGTGGGGGAGGGTGGGGGGGGGGGGTAGCTGCGAAAAAATTCCCAGGACCAAAATTTCCAGCCAGCGACCGAAAAATCACCATTCAGTCCGTCTGTTCTGGAGATTTCAAATACCCCACCCCTTTTGCAAAAAAGGAAGTATTTTCTGAAAATAGGGAGTGTTTGAGGGTGTTACCATAACAACCCCCTTTTGCAAAAGGGGGTGTTTGAACACCGCAAAATACCCCTGGATACGCGTATGAATATGAAAACTTTGGTTACTGTACATTTCATTTTACCATGGGAAGGAAATTCTGATTGAAACAACCAGAGTTTTTCTCTGGTTAAAGTTTTTATGCAAAAGGCCCATGGTATCCAACACCCCAGCATTTGAAGTGCAGGTTTAATGACATTGTCACATTCAGTTAAACTTTTAACCCATTAAGAACACTATCTGGTGTTGTATCTGTATCCGTCCATCCGAAGGTGAACTTGGGTGAAGTCGGTACAGACTGATAACTGAAAGGTCACGAAAGTGCATTGCACGCAAACGTGACCTCGTGTGTCGATCTTTTAAGGTATTCGCTTGAATTTAAGTTAAATTTTCTGTCAAACCGTATCTTAATTTTACCCTTAAAACGTATAATGACATGATTGGTAGGTAGTCCTCAACTTGAGGTAAAATTAGTCTAGATTCAAGTGAACAATGCAAGGATTCTACTGTAAACTTTTGTAATCAAAACCTCATTTTTGTAATCAAATTTGAAATAAGTTTCATCAGTATGCCTTGTGACAAACAAATTTGTTGTGTAGCTTTCTATGGGATTATTTTTTCGGGGCTTGAGAAAAATAAAGTGACGGTATGTTTGATTTTCCTTAAGTGAACAAATTGAAGATACATCCTTCCAACCAGGAAATACACTCCAGGTAAATCTTTTCAACTAGTTTGGTTCGAGAGACATTTTCTATTTCTCCCAATCATGTCACTTCCCTTAAAAGTCATGATCAATTTTTACTTTTTTTAAATCACTTAATGATGGTATTGAATTGCAAATTTGTATGACTTTATTCCTCTTTATCTTACCAGAGACAAGAAGTATCATAGGGTATCTTGTAGCTCACGTTCTTTTTTAAATTGGATACACTGTTAGAAATGACTTTATGTGTACAACTTCACTGCTATTAACCACATATCCCCGACAAAGGTGGTTTTCGTATTAAGATATAAAGTAGCATATCGATGTGTTCCACATGTGTGGAACTGCTTCCACTCGAACTTTCTTTTAGTTTTGGTATGACTTGCGTAGTTCAACTGCTGTTCCGTTAAGATAGCAAACTTTCGCCCCAAAGTCAGTTCATGAATCTTAAAGGCATGGAATCTCTTTAGCACCTATTCCACAGCACAACAAATCATTGATCATGTCTTTAGGCTATTCATGGAGTATGTGTCTGTGAAATACGAATATCAATTATGCCTTCGGGTCTTTGAAAAAAAAAATATATATGTTGCCATTTAGTGCATTTTTTATTTTCATCTTTTGAATGGACTAAACATTCTAAATATTCTAAGTGGAAAAGGATGAACTATCATATACAGAACTTAATTAGATATTTTCATTGGTGGGCGATCGACCCCCCCCCCCATCAACGCCTCTGCGTCAGATTATTCGGAAAACACTTTGCCCTTTCTCCAGACTTTTGACTTCATTGTGTTATTTGACGGCGTTATGGATGTGAATTTCAAACTCCCATTACAGCTACCCAATAAACCCACGCCCCATAATTACAGTGGTAAAAAAAACAATTACCATCAACTGTTAAATTGTTTCTGTAAATTTTACTATTATTTCGTTTTTTGTTAAGGGTATGTTGAAATCTGTCAACTGCTCATGCGGATCGAAAAGATAAACTAAAATTAATTCATTTTGTTCGCATATAATTTTTACCCGCTGCACTAAGAACGAGAAATCTCCGGCTGGGGTTTATGACAAACGAGTGTTATGTTAAATCACATCGTCTGCAATAGGTTTTAATGATTGCACAAGGTCATCAAAGGTTTAGCCTGATAAAATTTTCCATTACGTCTATCGATAACCACTATTTAACTGGAAAAGAGGAAGAAGATAAATTCGCGTCGGGTGTATTTTTAGCACAGACCTATAATAACCTAAACTATCTCATGAACTGAGTCTGAATTGATATCTCTCGCCAGGTTTGCATCCAGAAAAAATGAATACAATATAATAGGCACGATAGGACAGTGACATGACTCGGAGAAATAAAATGCCACTATAGAACCAAACTGGTTAAAAGATATGCCAGTCTTAAGCCGGAGTGTATCTCCTGGCTGGAAGAATTAATGGACTTGAGGGCATTGACCAAATAACGCTCTATAGAAAAAAAAGTTTCGTAGTCTCCAGATTGGTACTGAGAAATATCATTACAAGTTGATCAAGATGAAGTTGCTGATGAGAAAACGCATTTGTTCTCCCAAGTTTTATTTGCGCATTGATGAAATAATCGACTCATTAGTAAGGCAAGTTCTCTGTCCCATTCGTAGAAGAAGGAATAACCGTCAACAGACACGAACATTAGTTCTAGATCAGTATTTACAGCTATGTTATTAATATTTATTAAGGCCTAGTGATCTACATTATACGCATCGGAATGCACAGGTGAAGGCATTCTTTTCAATGGAATTTAACACGAGCCATTCACGCAGTCCTCCGTCATTTATAGAATAGTTGCGCCTCACCGACGTCCCTATTCAGCATTCAAACATGTGCGGATTGACAGAAGCATTGGTATTATGTTTGTGGGGGGGGGGTATGTGTGGTGTGTGTGTGTGTTGGTGTGTTGTGTGTGTGAGTGTGTGTGTGTGTGTGTGTTGTGTGTGGTGTGTGTGTTGGGTGTGTGTGTTGTTGGTGTGGGTGTGTGTGGCGTGGTGTGTGTGTGTGTGTGTGTGTGTTGGTGTGTGTGTGGTGTGTGTTGGTGTGTGTGTGTGTTGTGTGTGTGTGTGTGTGTGTGTGTGTGTGTGGTGTGTGGATGGTGTGTGTAGTGCTGTGTGTGTGTGTGTGTGTGTGTGTGTGTGTGTGCGTGTGTGTGTGTGTGTGTGTCTGTGTGTGTGTGTCTGTGTGTGTGTCTGTGTGTGTTTGTCACATTTACGAACTACCAGTTCCTTAATTATACCTCGGGACAAAAGCGTCTCGCTGAATCTGCGAATTTGGGGTCAATTTCTTGTAAATTCCACTCTTGAAAGAGCGGTGTAAACTTTTGATATAAAATGGTGAAAAATGCTGATGAATAATTTTGTGTTTTTAAATAGGCTGTCTTCTGCTATTCCATAAGCAGTGGAACTTTCTCGAAATTGACTTTTCCATTTCTAATTAGCGGGTATATTTAGCAAAATTGCAAGAAGAAATTAACATGAAAAAACAACAACAGACGTTGGCTTATATGGGAAGCGTGACTTCTATCTATATTCACAGTTACTCGTGAGAGTGGTGACACAGAAAACGAAAACATAAAGTTTGAAAAACAAACTATAATGATCTCCGCCAGGAACACGAAGCCATATTGATTTTCGACACTCACAGAGAGATGTTTGCTTCCAAAAAATTTAAAAACGAACAGAAGAATAGAAGTTGGCTTCTTAGGACTTTTGTTCTACTTGTTACTTGTAAAGAAAAAACATAAAGGCTGACAAAAAAACAACGATAATCTCTTGCAGGAAATCGAAGCCATATTCATATAACATCCGATTATGTCAAAAACAATACTATTTCTTTTGATGACATTTGCAGAGGGGAAAGTAAAATTTTAATGTTTATCTCTTTATTTCAATGGCATCTTCTCTATAGTCTAATTTTATATATTTAGTTTGTAATAACTAACATACTAAATAACTGAATATTTAATTACAAAACCAAACATGAATTATGTTTCTATATATTCAAGTAAAGAAAACTACGCATGTTGAGTTTCAATATTATATTGAAATATAATATAATATAATATAATATAATATAATATAATATAATATGATATGATATGATATGATATAATATAATATAATATGATATAATATGATATGATATGATATGATATGATATGATATAATATAATATAATATAATATAATATAATATAATATAATATAATATAATATAATATAATATAATATAATATAATATAATATAATATAATATAATATAATATGATATAATATGATATGATATAATATGATATAATATAATATAATATTGTTCCACGCAGAAAGCAGCACTACAAAGAGTTCTTGTTCTTGATGTTCTTAAAACCGCGTTTGCAACAAAATTTGACAGTATAGATTTAGTTCTGCGCCGCAACTCAAACTCCGGGTCTCTCTTTTTTTGCATTTCACTAGCGTACGGCGTTTGATTATTGACTTAAATACACGATTTTTTGTAAAATAATTCCAAATATTTCGAAATAATACTAGCTTTCGGGGTGCTATTATCGCTGTATACTACACTAGTTTTATTATTATGAAGACGATTCGATTAAACTTCGATATAAGAATAATAGATCTTAACCGTTCGATTGCTAATTCTCTTGCACTTACTATCCAAAACTTGTTTTCAGAAATTTGTGGTGTTTTCCGTGTTGTTTTCAATATTGAAACTTGTTTATTTCCCGGTAGGGGCCTATTGAATCGCTTTGTGCGTGTGTGTTTGCAAAATCGTGTGTCACATCGTTTGAATTAGTGGCTTTTCAAAAGATTCACCCATCGTAACAAAGGCGGCTGCAGAATCGCTCATGTAAGGGGGGATATGAATAGGGATAGAAATGTATAAAATCTAATTTTCGCGTAACCTATTGAAAAAATGCACCTGGGATTTCAATCCAACGCATAAAAGCAAAATGTACGATGTTCTCAAATGGGGTATGTACAACTGTTGTCACCGTGACCCTGGCGTCACCCCCATGTATATCGTAATCGTACTTACTCCTCACCGCATTTTATTGTGTCTTGCATAGTTGCACACAATAGACAGCCTTTGCTTTTCTGTAAGGTCTGCACGTACAGTATTTATTCAGTGGCCTTGAACAAGTTGGGCGCGCATTGTGCTCAACGTACATGCACTGGCACAGGCAATAAGTGACTGGAAAGTCCAGTTTTGTCCTCATTTTGGCATGTTTGGTTTTACTTCGTACTGTATCTTTGACAAGTTGAAGAGTTAGTTGTATGAAGGATATATCAGGAGAGAGAGAGAGAGGTGAGTACAAGCCAGTAGATTAGTTTCACAAAACCGCCGACAGGTTGTTATTTTTATATACACAGACTTGGACAGAACTTCTAAAGTTTACTCTAATGCTCGATCCCGGATATAAGTACTGTATGTTGCTATTGTCGAAGTGACCGAGGTAAACGAGTTTTAATTCTTGTGTATTTAATATGCTGCGCCATTACCATTGTTAACGAAAGTATAAAGGACAAGGGCAAGGGCAATTCATGATAAAGTACACAAATTCATAAAATTTCTGACGCACTTTTAGGTCTGTACCACTTAGTCCCCTATAAATACAAATGTCGCTCTGTACTTGCATGCAGGCATGTGAAATATAAGCCTATTTTGTATTACAGGTCCAAAGGTATGTTATCTGTGTATTTGAATGTATTATGCTTTAATGATCCCATTTCTTACTTTTAATTGAGAGCTATTAAGTTGTACCAGTTTTATTTCCTAACCTAAAAGAATCAAGGAAAAGTCTAAAACATGATCCCAACTTGCACGTAGTATATTTCTGGTCTTGCATGTACTTGGTATAGGTACACAACCATGTTATAGAGTAAAACACAAATAGCAGACTGTAGCGATCGGGTTATAAACCTCACCTTTAGTGCCCCTTATGATCCCGTATCCATGGAGATAAAGCCAAGGGGGCGGATTTCTTGCAGAACATCCATGTTCACACTTGTGCGGATAACAATTACTCATTCTTAAAAATAGTGTTGAGAAACAACCTGTTGAAACAAATGCATTTACATCTACATGTATATACTAGGTGTTAAAAATAAAATTGGTTAATTTTGATATGTAATACATGTAACACAAAAACTATACACTAGATAATACTGACATGAGTATGAGTTACAGCTGAAGAGTGAACATTTTTGTTCCAGGTGGTTTCAATATGATATCAATAATCAGGTTTATGTCATTCATGCTTATTTAAATTCTTAGAGTTCAGATTTTGCTCAATACCCAGTCCCCTGTACAAAATTGAGACTGCACAGAAATCAAATGTTGTGTGTGAGAGTGTGTGTCTAGTCCCCACACAATAGCATTCAAGCAATGGACAATGGCTGGAATAGCACACGTTGGAAACTTTGGTATGCCAATTTCATTACGTCCAGGTTAGATAAATGCTTTATCAATATTCATTAGTAGCCTAGCGACTGCTAGACTATTCACTATCAACAGCCATTGTCTGTTGCTATTGTGTGTGGACAAGGCACACACTCTCACACACAGAATTTGATTTCTGTACAGTCTCAATTTTGTACAGGGGGTTGGATTTTGAGCAAAATCTGAACTTTAACTTTTTAAATAAGCATGAATTACATAAAACTGATTATTGATATCGCATTGAAACCACCCTCAAAAAAAAGTTCACTCTTTAGCTATAACTCAAACCCATGCCAGTATTATCTGGTGTATAGTTTTTGTGTTATTACATATCAAAATTAACCAATTTTATTTCTAACACCTAGTACAACTGCATGAATACGGTCTTTCCTAAAATAATAGTCATCATTGTTCCGATCGTTACAGTTTGTAACATAACTAAAGAACGTGCGCATGCATTTTGAGTTGAAGGGGTCTTTCTGTAATAATGTCCTAATGAAGTTTATTATTGAAAAATAACAATTATTTGAAAAGAAGTCAATGAATATTATTTCTCCTTTATTCTCCAAGGCGTAGAGATCATCAAATCCAGGCACACCCACGACAGAGGGGCTGGAACATAAAATTGTACATTTTTTCGCGTCCCTTTAATGGTGTGGTGTGAATTCACACTAGCATCGTAATTCGGTTTCATATTTCCCGTAAAACAGGTTTGATGGTTTGGAAAGACTTCCAAAAAACAAAAAAAATGCCAATATGTTCCTTTTAAGCTGTCTCAGAAGACACCTCGCCACGAAGATGAAAACGCCTCCTATCTTCGTAAGACAGTGGTAAGCAGGATAAGGCTACTAATTAAAGATAATGCCCTCACTCCACATTATTATATCCAATGTACTGAAAAGTCGCATGACAGTAAATTTTAGGATATTTGCAATTGTAAACCGCCTTTAGAATTGAGAATGAATGATAAATTATAACATGAAGAGGTCTTGTCTAAAATATGGGGCGTATCCTCCTTACCACTGTCTTATGAAGATAGGAGTCGCTTTCATCTTCGCGCCATGGTGTCTTCTTTCTGAGACAGCTTCAAATGAACATATTGGAATTTTGTGTTTAATGGAAGTCTTTCCAAACCATCAAGACAGTTTCACGGAAAATATGAAACTGAATTACGATGCTAGTGTGAATTAACACCCCACCCCTATAGGGACGCGAAAAATGTAAAATTTTATGTTCCAGCCCTCTGTCGTGGGTGCGCCTGCAATTGATAGTCTCTCCGCCTTGGAGAAGAAGGAGAAAGAATATTCATTGATTTCTTTTCAAATAATTTGTTATTTTACAATAATAAACTTCAGTAGCACATCATTACAGAAAGACGCCTCCAACTCAAAATGCATGCGTTATAGTGTATGTTGCAATACCTTTTGAGTATAGGCCCCTATATTGGTTTATATGGTCAAGTGATGGCTCAGTGGTAAGCCTGTGAAGTATCAAGGTACTGTATACCTCCTTAGCTTAAGTGGTTACCCAGCGATTTAAAACTACTGTACACGGGATAATCGGTGTTTGCGTAGCCATGTGTTCATTGTTCGAGCCCACCCGTACATTCTTCATAAAGCCCAAATAACCTTACATAAACCAGGGAGGTGGGAGTTTGGACCTACTACTCGCGTTCGAGTGGTAGGTCCATGCATTAACTACCACATCGACATGGGAAACATAGGGGTACGCAGGATATTTGCAAACTGGGGGTGTTCATCCGCGGCCAAACCCCAGGTCCGAAATTGTTCTCGGTCAGCTCAGCCGTCGAAAAGTCGCTCAGTCGGGGAAGGGGCGGGGGGGGGGGGGG
>JZLH01S0334089.1:21551-42947 GCA_001188425.1 Eucidaris tribuloides | reverse complement strand
AAATCAACAGCTGAAAAGTCGTTCAGTGTGGGTGGGGGGTGGGAGGGGGTGTCGGCGGTAAATTTTCGCGGCCAAAAAAATTTTCACTGCCAAATTCGCGGCCAAATCAACAGCTGAAATATCGCTCTGCGGCCAAATTTGAAGAAAAATAGACATACACGTTTTGGGGTGCTTCAGCACCCCCACCCCCGCTTCCCAGGGCCATGGGGGAGGGGGCGTGCAAAACCCTAAACCCCATCTTTAAGCATCTAAGTATTGATCTCTGTGACAAGAAGATGCACATAATCAAGAAGCCGTGGTAGTGATTGTATGATCAAAATGTACATGTATACTCCTTTAACAGTGCATATGAAGTTGGGTCTATGAGTAATTGAATATTCAGTAAAACTCTTCCCCTAACAGTGTACATGGGCTCATCAACTTTCGCAGTCTCATTCAGGTGGTTATACCATACTATCAGCAAACTTTTTATCCGCCAGACGGAAATTGTCGGATCATTATCTAGGCTATCAGCATTTTCCTTTTCGTAGCCTGATTTTAATAGCAGATCCACCCTGGAATAATACACATTGTCTGACCTTTGTCGAACTATTTTACCAACAATGACTGAATGTGCACTTATTTTTACTACACGTCCTTCATCTCCGCGTCGGATATCTTGTCGGATATCAAGCTTCCGTTCATGCCAATGGAAAGTTTTCGGATATTGGCTTGTGGTTGTAGTTGTGGACTGGCTTCAGCAATCATTTCCCACTTGTTATTCATTGAACCCAGACGTATTTTGATCCGTGTCCATTCATCAAAATCATCAACAATGGGCTTATGTTTTTTGAAGGCACGCCAGCTTTGTTCGTTCTAAAAGACAATAGGTAAGTCCATTGTCTATTTGGAAATAATGTTTTATGTTTGGAATAAAAATCTATGGTCAGCTTTTGCCATATAAACCGTTGTACTACTTTACCAACAGCGAGGACGAAAAACTAATTAGAAGAGGAGAATAAAGTAACTGATCGAAAACATGTGTGGTGTACATGGTATAGGGTGAACGCTGTACCCGGAAATTTGTAACCCATGTACATGAGGTATTATGTTGATTTTGCAGTTTATTCTGCTTCGAAGGTAGATATTTAAAGGCAGGTAAAAATCTTTTTACACCCCTCCAGCAGCACAACAAAACATCACTGCCTTTAACTTATTTGTGAAGGGCGTGTCTGTGATATGTGAAGATCAGTAATTATCTGAAATTTGAAAAATGCACCAAACACTTCACTGTCTTTTAGTAATTGGCCTCGGTGTGAAGCTCACTGAACTATGTCAGTTCTGTCATATGTTTCAGTATTCATGTCTTAAAGGCCCACTGTCAAGTGTCAACTCAACCGCAGAGAGGATGACAACTAGTCATAGAATACAGGCACATATTCACGAACATGGACTGTTGTAGTGCCATAGTGTATAAATTGTGGGAGGAAAACAAATGTATTTTCCACACTGTCATGGCTTTTCCCGTTGCATTATGGGTGTCATTAGTACACCCTTTTTATGATTTTAGTCAAAAGAGGGCGTTTTTATCCTGTTGTGACAATGGGCATTTAAGTCTCTAAATACAAATCTGTATGGCACTTGTAACATTGTTCATGTTAATGAACAATGTTATACGTATTTGTATATGGTGCACATTTTATATAAATTGTAAATACATTTCACATATCACGCATGAAGAACACCCATGCACTGTAAGGGTATGAAATTAGAATAGCAATTTTGTTCCCTGTGATACTAAGTCAATTCAAAATATAACGGTCAGTATAATTCTAACCAAACTGCGTTTCTAACTTCTATACTTTGCTAAAGGTTCTTAAATATTTGTTTTCTTCTATAAACAAGTCTATTTACACAATGTTGACTTTTAGGCGTACAAAAGAAATGCATTGAGGAGAGATTCTGCAAGCGATACGAATACAAAATAAATGCCTTGAAGAGATATTCTGTAAAAGATAGAAATTTATAATGCAAGAAAACATAGAAAGGGACTTGAGTCACTCTGGCACTGCGTGAGTCCCGATTGATGGTCACTAATCACCTTGTTCCGCATTTCTGTAATTAAATTCTGTCATATTTACCCATTCATAAAAGAGGACAATAAATTGATTTAGGTTGCATAAGTTGGCAATCACTGTTGACTGTTTTTCCCCACTGAAGTTTCTTTGTCAATGCGATCTGGATGAATGTGAAAGTTCAATACTAAGCGTGAGTTAATCGCACTGAAGCATGCAAGCATGTTCACATTCATGATCGGGAACTGTGAAAAATAAAATTGAGAAACGTGTCTTATATACATCAAAGTTCGCAACAGGAAGTAAGGGGGATGTTTTTGGGTGTTCAAACATGTAAAGGGGAATGTTAACACCCCCAAAGCGCACCCTTTTTACAGAAAACACCCTCTTTTATATTGAACACACCCCTCCCTTTTATGCGTGGAAAGTCACGATTTTTACTAGATTTTTTTTAAATAAGGACTTTGAAGATTGTTTTTGTAGACCTAGGATTTGGTCCCAGCAAAATCCTGCGCATATCTATGTTCCTACCCTCTTCTTTATCTCCGTGCGTTTGCTCGTAATATGCAATTTTGATCGGGCATAATCGTCTGTACTTGATGAATAACACACGAAGAACGTAAGTAGAGGTCGACTATGAGGTTAGCGTTAGGGTTAGAGTTAGAACCAGTAACCCCTGACCCTAACCCTAACCTAATGTCAACCACTAGTTACACTCTTAATTGATCTGTGTATTGCTGTATGTTGTAGCTGCATGTTATAGAACAGTATGAGTTACACTCTTAATTGATCTGTGTATTGCTGTATGTTGTAGCTGCATGTTATAGAACAGTATGAGTCGAATTGCTAATACTGCACGTTGGCGGTATATAATTTGTGATTAGTGATTCGTAATTAGTGGTTATATTTCTGGGTACAAATTGGTAAAATTACTCTGCGAACATTGCACTGATCCCCTTTTCCAATCAGTGGAGAGGGAATAATTGCCGAAGCGCCAAATCTCAATGCACATGCGCACAGGATTTGTAAATCGCACCCCCTTACTTTTTTTTACAGTACAGTACAGATCCGAAGCTAACGGGTCCACTCTGCAAGTTTTGCCCCGCGCATGCGCGTTGAGGTTTTGGCACGTATTTCTTGACTCTGGCCATGCTCTGGCAATATTTTTGCAAACAGCGACCAGCTCACATGATTGCGGAAGGTTGTAAAGTGTTTCTTTGTCCTGTATCCTCGTATATATGTTTATTTTATCTTTTGCTTCATTGCAAAAGTTATTCGGCTTCACGTTGGCTCTGGCTAATGACTGTCGTGTACTTTGGAACTGAGGCAAATAAAACACACTTGAAATGCAACAGGAACACAGTACTCGTTCACTCGCAGTTGAGTACGTTTCGGTTATTTCCCTGTGATATTGCATTATTCTCGGACAGACAATAAAGATCAGCACGTGGTGGCTTATCATATGTGCACTTTTTTATCGTGGACAAATTACTCACGGGGGAAATTTTCGGAAAAAAATTGTAACTGATCATGATGATCCTACATTCGCCTGTGAAGCCGACAGCATAAGCAACGTCGAACAGTGCCCGTGGGAAGAAAAAGTGTGAAATTCTGTCAACTTTGCATCTATAAAACGAGGAGACTGAATATAATTACAGCGAGTTTGCTATATTCGTATAAAAGATAACTTCGCATGGCACTTTATATGTGGTAGAGGTACGTACGTCAAATTCTTTCTTAGAACCGGCATTTTAGCCAAATCTCTGACGGTCTTACCGTCTTACTATTTAGCAGAGATGGAGTCAAGCTCGGCCTTGAGGTCAAATTTGCAAGCCTTGGCCTTGGCCTCGGACCGTCGACCGAGTCATGTGTACAAAGTCTATGTAAAAAAAAAATGTATATACACATTTTTCCGGCGGTCCCGTGACTCTGAACGCGGCGTCGACTCTATCCCTGATGTTAATTAATTATGAAATACTGCCATTTTATTCGTTACTTCTGAGCCAAACGTAAACTCAAGTGGACCAAGTAAAACGCTGGTTCAAAACATAGAATGGATCGACAATGGCGGAATCGGGGCCAGTATGTCAGTAGATTCGTGCACAAATGATAAAATCACACTTTCTATGAATTCGTTTATTCTAGCATACATAAAACCTTTCAAAATGCAGTTACGTGAACGTAATTATTATGCAAATACCACAGGGGCGACACCACGGGAGAGGGGGCAGAGGGGCCTCCCCTGCAGAAACAAGAACTTTATAGGTATTTATGGTTTAAAATGAGACTTTAGTTTAGGAAAAAACTGTATTTTAAAAAGTCCGTTCAAAAAATAATTCACGCAAAATCGTTGACAGATTAAATTGCATGCATACGCGTATCCAGTGGGTGTTTGGGGTGTTAACACCCCCGTTTTGTAAAAGGGGATGTGAACACCCCCAAAACCCCTTTGTCCTGAAACTACCCCCTTTTATAAAAGGGGGTGGGGTGCCTGTAAATCTCAGGAACAGACGGGATAAATGATGAGTTTTCGGTCGATATCGGGAAAATTCGCCTGTGCATTATTTTCTCTCCACCCATCTCACTCCATCCCTTTCCACCCATTCCGCAGAGCGATTATAGACAGAAAAATTATAGACACCCCTTATGTAAAAGGGGTGTGAACACCCACAAAAACCCTTTGTCATGAAACTGCCCCTTTTTGGAAAGGTAGTGGGGTGCTTGTAAATCTCCAGAATAGACGGGATAAATGGTGAGTTTTCGGTCGCTAGCGGGAAAATTCCGCTGTGCAATCTTTTCTCTCCCCCACCCACTCTCCCCTCCCCCCATCCTGCTGAGGGACTTTTCGGCTGCTGGGCTAACCGTGAAAAATTATAGACGTAGGATTTGGGTTGTACCGTATAATAGCTTTATACAGCATTAATTACGTATTTCTCTCATTAGAAGGTATTGCTCTTCTGAGTGAAAATAATATTTTGCTTAATAATTTCTCTTTCACGTGTTCAATCTGACATTTTCACGTGAGGGCCCGGTCGAGCCTACCTCGACACCCAGGTATTTACTTTTATCAACTCTGCTCAGCTCTTCACCATGTTTAGAAATTTTAACATTAGAGAAAAGTAATTTGCGCTGAGCTCCGATCAACATAAACTCGATGTTCTTTACATCAAGAATGAGCTTATTACTATTCAACCATGATGCTATTAGTTTAAAATCCTCATTGTTGTATTCTCTGAGCATCAATTGAAGCAAAATACAGGTGCGTATCGCCTACGTATATTGATAAGGACCTGTGCCTTTGTAAATTGGATCATTGATGTATAACAAGAATAACAGGGGTCCTAGAATTGTCCCCTGTGGTACACCACAACTTAGTAAAAGAACAATGGCATTGATTACAATAAGTTGTTTTCTGCAAGACAAATGACTTTCAAACCAAGAGATGCAGACTTTATCCAGACGGTACGATTTCAATTAGTCCCGTAGAATTTAGCGGTCAACCGTATCAAAGGCTTCTTCAGGTCCAGCGTTACCATGCCAACAATGCAGCCACATGACAATGTGAGCTAGGAAGTCTTATGTTTGTGAATGTTTCACACCAAAACAAAACTGAGTACCTGCAAAGTATATAGTTTTGTTTGTTTGTTTTAGTTTAGAAACAATAAATAACAATGAATTTAACAATATAAGAAAAAAAACATTGTTCAATACTACACATCATAATACAGAAGCGATACAAATCATATACGTAAGTTGAATATCAATACCAAATGTTCGTGGAAATGTAATAAAATATTGCTAGTAGTAAAGTCTATGTAAACGTTCTGAGGTTGATGGATTGATATAACTAATTTGAGGGTACAATGAATAAACAGAAATGCAATTTAAGCCGTTTCAGACTAAAAATATATCTTGGCCTGGGGTTTATAGAGATGTTACATTGAAATCAATCGTCTCTAACGCGTTAAATGTCTATTTTATGCACGACATGTTCAGATGTTGATATTAGATTCATGAATACCATTGTTGTACCCTTGCTTTAATGCAAGCACCATTGTTTGACATGCAAAGTATAGAGTTGTTTGATATATGCTTATAAAGTTGACAGCAAACTGCTATAGTTTCTTAAATCTTGCACTACGTACGTAAATTTCCAATTGGTCTTTAGTTTGTTGGATGAGTTTATATATTTCTTTATTTATTAATTAAATTATAATTTAATTCACTTATTATGTAGTTATGTACTTGTTTATTAGTTATTTATTACTTATTCATTCCATCGCTTAGTTAGTTAGTTAGTTAGTTAGTTAGTTAGTTTGATAGTAATTTTTCTAACATCTGTCCATCCTTTTATCTATCTTTCTATATATAGACTTGTAAAGGTACGGGAAGTATCACATTTATTTCAGTTGGTGGCATAGTACTTAAGGAAGTAAGTATCACCGGTTGCAGTTGATAAGGAGTAACATGTAGGCTTATGCAAACATTAAAGGCAGAACGTCTCTTTTGCAAGCCTAAAAATTAAAGGTAAATGACATGATTGGGGTAGTCCTCGACTTGGGATGAAACTATTTTAGAATCAACTAAACTGTGCAAGGATTCTACGGTGAAATTATGTAGTCAAACGTTCACTCGTTCTAAAACAACTTCCAGTATGCCTTGTGACAGACAAATCTCTTGTGTAACTTTCTATGGGATCTATTCATATCGGGGCTCGAAAGAAACAAAATGCTATTATGCATTACATGTATACTCATGCCGATTATTATTCATAGGTCAATGCTTGATAACTGAAATAATACTACTGAACTGACTAATTTCAGTGAGTTTTGCACAGAGTCTATAACCATGGACTTGCAACGTCTAGCCACCGTTTTGCTCTTTGGTGGCATTTGTCAAATTCTGGTTATGGCCTGATCTTCAGATTTCTATACATGTCCTTAATAAATATCATAAGGGTGTGATAAATGTCTCCTGTACTGCGAAGGGGTGCAAATGAGATTCCTGCAATTCAGACATATATATATTCGCACGAAGTTAATGCAGTAACAGTAAAAAGAAGGCTGTGAAAATGTGAACAAATTTGGCTAAAACAATGCGAGAGTTGTCGATTTTTAACATTTCATTCAATGTTGCACTCTGGCCTTTTGCGAAGAGAGAGTAAAAAAAAAACCATTGGTTTTGTACACGAATTTCACTTTTATCCATTTTTCATTAAAATTTAATTTTCTCTTGCTTCATATATTCTAGTACGTCACAGCAAAAAAATTCTGCAAGCTTGTCTGAAAGAATCAAACTACGTTCTCAATTTATTATACGAAAAATTAAAAATTTCTGAAAGTCTGTGTAAAAAGATAATTAGGAGTTCTCCATACTCTAGTGGCAGGGTTGGCAATTTAAGAATCCCCATAATAAAGATTATATGAAAAGTTTATAAACTCATAACTCTTGAATGGTCCTGTCAAATTTTCTTTCAGTTTCACCATTTTTTCTGTAATTATTCCGTATTTTGTGAATGCAGATAAATTACTGACTGCAATACAACGAAAGCTGTTTATTTTCCTGCAGGGCGTAATATTCACGAAGTGGAAGTTCCATGAAGTAAACTTGCCAATGATAAACCTTTGAATAGCATTCTAACTGGGCGGTGGGCGTCATGGCTCAGTGGATAAGACTTTGGTTTCTAGACCTAGAGGTCCATGGTTCGAATCCACGTGGGCCATGGCGGTTGTGTCCTTGGGTAAGGCACTTTATCCCCATTACCTCGTCCCTCGTCCCTCGTAAAGCCAGAGGTCCCGTGTTGAGACAGAAACACCTCAGCACGTACAAGAATGCACTTCATCTTTCATCTTATACCTTTCATGATGAAAGAAGGATGAAAACCACACGGGACTGGTACCCCTGCGGGTAACAATGATTAAGTTCGCTTTTCCTGTCGAAAGCAATCATCATCATCATCATCCACGGAAACTTAATATTTATTGACCAGAGTTCTCAACTTACTACATGAAATGTTAGTAAATAGGAGAGAAAACGACAAGCATAAACAATCGAAATGTTTGTTTAGTTATCATGAGCCCCTTACTGCTGTACTCAATATTTCATGCATCAAAACCTTGCAGAAGGTGAAAATCTCTTTACATTGTGAAAAATCTCAGGTTGGGTGCTTAGGAATAGTTTGTGGGGACCATTTTTGCACGCACACTTTCTCTCCCACGCATTAACGCACCTTCAAGCACAATGAAGATAAAGACATTACAAAACTGAAAGTAAAACCTTTTATTACAAGTTCATTTGTAATTAACGATTGTCTTATGTATTTGTAGTTATGCCCACAGGCATAATTGGTTTCCTGTCATTAAATGCAACTTTCAAATGTCTGTGAGAATAATTTACGACATGATGAGAGTGAGGTGTCCCATAACACATTCTACACGAGTACTTTCGTACCGGTGTGTCCTTTGCTATAATAACTCTCTTTCTTTTAACATACAATAAACTCCACGAGTACGATTTTATTTCCGGGTACTTATGTTTTTCAGTAAAAGAGCAGTTGTTGTTATTCATTACAAAGAAACTACTATTCATAATTAGTAGGAAAAAGCAGGGCCTAAACACCATTCAGTGACAGAAATCAGTCATCAGTAATCTGATGTACTTTGTGTAGCGCCCTCCAGACAGAACAAAAGAACCACACAATGACAAATCATTACGGAAACCCGTTCACAGGGGCAGCCGCTCCCCCCCCATTTGTTTCAAAGTAGTGAAAATCATGTGGCGTTTTCGGGATTCGAAATTGTACACCCACCCCACCCTGATTTTGTTTCGGGAAAATTCTTTCCCGACGACCCACCCCCACCCCACCCAACACACACCTAGCTAGCTTTGATAGCTGGTGGGAAATATTTCGGGAGAATTTAGGCCGGGGAAATTCCCGAAATTTGTTTTTTGTTTCCCGACGAGCCTTGAAAAATTTCCTATTGGTCAACCTATGAACCCCCCCACCCCCTTTATTCTAGATCGCCCATTTTCCCCACGATTAGATATACATTATGTCGTGTAGGCTTGTACACTAAAGGGTTCATGTTATTTTGTGTCGTGAGTTTGCTAAATTGTTCCTTTGCCTGTCGGGGGGAGGGGTAACTGCCTCGCTGTACTTGTTGATCCAATGCTTATTGAGGTCATATATTTCCCCAAACCACTGTCCCTGTAATACATGCATGACATAATTATTTCTTTGTGTGTCATTTCTTTGGGTGTCTAAACGGGGGCGGCCCCCTTTATTGTTGTTGATTTGGCTAGTAAAAAAAATGGCGAGCAAAAATGCTTTTCGTCGTCGTCGGCCCCTGTCCCCCCCCCCTTCCCCGCTTGTCGGATGGTGTTTGGCTTGCAGTTTGGTTATAGTAACCATTTTTTTTGGGGGGGGGGAAGCAAAATGTTACCATGGCGCCGCTCCTGTGTTTAAAACGTGGTGTAAAGTTTGTTCGTTTGCAACTAGTAACATTATATATTACACATTTATTCACCGTGACAAGTCTAATGTTTTTCTTGTTACCCCCAAGTTATCAAACACTTTTAAATGAAAATTTTACCTATATTCTATTATTGTGATTACCACTGTAAAATGTCGCACAATCATTTAGATTTAGTTACATTATAAGTACAGATGATGGCTATTATGAGATTTGTTCACTTAGATCGAAATGCAATTTTGTTAACTTTCGAAACTCTTATCAACCTTTTTTGTGATGTCAAAGTATATTAGTTACTGTAACTTACATCTGGCTAGATTACTTTATTAATACGAATAAACAAACTTACAAAAGACCATCATGTTAATAGAGTGAAAATGCACAGCAAAGGGAAAAGAAAACAATGACACGACAGTATAGCAATTAGAACCAAAAACATGAAATAGTGATGACAATTAATGCCCAAGAATTGTCCAGTTTTGTTTATTGTGTGAGGTTGTTACGGCTCCTGAAAAGCACAATGAAGATAAAGACATTACAAAACTGAAAGTAAAACCTTTTATTACAAGTTCATTTGTAATTAATGATTGTCTTATGTATTTGTAGTCATGCTAACAGGCATAATTGGTTTCCTGTCATAAAATGCAACTTTCAAATGTCTGCGAGAATGATTTACGACATGATGAGAGTGAGGTGTCCCATAACACATTCTATGCGAGTACTTTCGCACCAGTATGTCCTTTGCTATAATAACTCTTTTTTTCTTTTGACATACAATAAACTCACGAGTACCATTTTATTTCCGGGTACTTATGTTTTTCAGTAAAAGAGCAGTTGTTGTTATTCATTACAAAGATATTACCATTCATAATTAAAAAGAAAAAGCAGGGCCTAAACACCATTCAGTGACAGAAATCAGTCATCAGTAATCCGATGTACTTTGTATAGCGCCCTCCAAACAAAACAAAAGAACCACACAATGAAAAAAATCATTACGGGAACCCGCTCACAGGGGTAGCCGTCCCCCCCCCCCCCCATTTGTTTCAAAGTAGTGAAAATCATGGGATTTTAAGGGAATTCGAAAATTTAGCCCACCCCCCCCCCCTCACCCTGATTTTGTTTCGGGAAAATTCTTTCCCGACGATCCATCCCCACCCCACCCCAACACACACCTAGCTAGTTTCGATAGCTGGTGGGAGATATTTCGGGAGAATTTAGGCCGGGGAAATTCCCGAGATTTGTTGTTTGTTTCTCGACGAGCCCTGAAAAAAAATTCCTGTTGGCCAATTTATGAACCCCCCCCCCCTTTATTCGAGATCGCCCATTTTCCCCACGATTAGATATACATTATGTCGTGTAGGCTTGTACACTAAAAGGGTTCATGTTATTTTGTGTCGTGAGTTTGCTAAATTGTTCCTTTGCCTGTTGGGGGGAGGGGTAACTGCCTCGCTGTACTTGTCGATCCAATGCTTATTGAGGTCATATATTTTCCCAAACCACTGTCCCTATAATACATGCATGACATAATTATTTCTTTGGGTGTCTAAACGGGGGCGGCCCCTTTATTGTTGTTGATTCGGCTAGTAAAAAAAATGGCGAGCAAAAATACTTTTCGTCGTCCTCGGCCCCCTGTCCCCCCCCCCCTTCCCCGCTTGTGGGATGTTGTTTGGCTTGCAGTTTGGTTAGTAGCCATTTTTTGGGGGGGCGGGGGGGTACGCAAAATTTTACCATGGCGCCGCTCCTGCGTTTAAAACGTGGTGTAAAGTTTGTTCGTTTGCAACTAGTAAAATTATACACATTTATTCACCGTGACCAGTCTAATGTTTTTCTTGTTACCCCCAAGTTATCAAACACTTTTAAATGAAAATTTTACCTATATTCAATTATGGTGATTACCAGTGTAAAATGTCGCACAATCATTTAGATTTAGTTTCATTATAAATACAGATGATGGTTATTATTAGATTTGTTCATTTAGATCGAAATGCAATTTTGTTAACTTTCGAAACTCTTATCAACCTTTTTTTGTGTGTTTTTAGATATTGATGTCAAAGTATATTAGTTACTGTAACTTACATCTGGCTAGGTTACTTTGTTAATACGAATAAACAAACTTACAAAAGACCATCATGTTAAAAGAGTGAAAAGGCACAGTCAAAGGGAAAAGAAAACAATGACAACAACAGTATAGCAATTAGAAACAAAAACATGAAATAGTGATGACAATTAATGCCCAAGAATTGTCCAGTTTTGTTTATTGGGGGAGGTTGTTACGACCCTGAAAATAATACAACCACTATAGCGTGCTGTAAGTGCTGTACTCGAAGTAAGTACACTGTTCAGTAATACGCCAGTGATTATAAATTACAAAACATTCGTCGAACATCCGCTTGAAAGAGATGGGTAAACTAGATTTAAAAAGTGGTTGTAGTTTGTCCATTGTGTTTTATTTTGCCAGTCTTGTCAAATTGGCCAAGGGTTAACGAAAAAAAGCCTAAACCCCTTTCCTTCAAAACATGTTTTATTAAAGAAAACACGAATATTAATTTGGCGAAGCCGAAGGTACAGTCACAGTGCAAGAGCAGTGAAGACGCTAAATGTTGGTTTGCAGCGTAACATTGAAAGAAGCTGTCTGTAAAAGTCAAAATATAAGATATTGAAGGTCAGTGACATGACTGGGAACACTTGAAAATGCCTCAAGAACCAAATGAGTTGAAATATATACCAACTATACACCAGCTGGAGTGGATATACCAGCTAGAAGGATTTGTCTCTAATTTGTTTACTTAAGGAGAATCAAGCATGAACACGAATTTTATCGGGGCATGATAAAAATAGGCCAGAAAGAGAGCCATACAACAGGTGTGCCTGCCACGAGGGACATTGACATTAGTTGTTTTAGAATGAGTCTACGTTTGACTCCACGATTTTCACAGGAGAATCCTTGCATAGTTTACTTGATTCTAGGGTAGTTTCAGCCCAAGTTGAGGACTACCCCAATCATGTCATTTACCTTTAATACACGGGCAGATCACGTATTTATGAATAGGCAATACGTCTGTGAATCGGGTAATCATACGCCAGTATCGATGAAAACAATGTTTCCCACTAAGGCTTATTTCCAAAGTGAGAATTTTCCTTGGACTTGTGCTAGATTTTGACTTGGACCCCGCGTTTTACGTAGATCACACAGTAAAAAATTGCCCGTTTTTTTACGGGGAACCGTAAAAATAATTACGGCTATTTTACTGTAATTTTTACGGTTTACGGTAAAAACCTACGGTTTTACGGTGGAAAACTGGTAAAAGTACGGGTAAACTGTAAATATTACGGCGAAATTCATTGCAGCGAGTTGCCAACCATTTCCCGTAAAAACTTTTACGGGAAATGGTTGGCAACTCGCTTCAAGGAATTTCGCCGTAATTTTTACTGTTTACCGTTACTTTTACCAGTTTTCCACCGGAAAACCGTAAGTTTTTACGGTAAACCGTAAAAATTACAGTAAAATCGCCGTAATTATTTTTACGGTTCCCCGTAATTTCCCCGTAAAAAAATACGGTAATTTTTTACAGTGCACCTGGTTATTTAAAAGTTTGACGAATATCGCGCACTTAAAATGTACCGTAAGGGCCGTGTTTTTGTCACATTTTCTTGCTCTCTATATGTCAGAAAATTTTTAGAAACACATGTTCGAAAAGGTCAATGTTTTCTTTTTTAGAAACAGAAATTGTAGTTGTCCAAATTACAGTTATTTACAATGATTTCTCTCTTTTTTTTTCTTTTCTCAACGGACAGGTACAAATGGACCCTCACGTACTTTGACCGAGTTTGCATCCTATCACGTGACCAAGCGACAGACATCGTCAATTAATAATACGGATGACGTCATCGTGGTTCCCCTGGCTCGTTAAAAATTTTCAACTTTGGAAGGATGCCTAAATGACACCGTAGTGACTGATTCTTTCTACAAGAACATAATTTCGCAAAATTGTGTGAATTAGGCTCGAATTTACAGGTCAGACGGAAACCACAAATGTGATAACATAAATATTAACACTATTATCAACTAAGATTTGATCAATCAATCGAAGTTTAAAAAGTTCGCTGTGAATATTACACAATCGGCAACATGGAGCTACGGTTTACATCTGACGTTATAGTGAATTCACCATGAACGATGGAATAAGCGGTTAACAGTGACATTTATTAAATCCTCAGTAATAGCCAAGTTACACCTTTTCAACTTGACTGTGATTTTTTTTATCATTTAACATCAGCAAAACATGCCTACTCTATGTTACCGTTGCTAGGGTGTGTACACTCTGCGCTTGTTTTTGTACCGGGGAGAACATGTTGCTAAGTAAAAATGGCGTCATTTTATGCCAGTTAAGTGGCTAACCTTTGCAATTAGCAGGGGAGGCGGATGCGAGAAATGAAATTTCCTGAATACGGTATAGCAATCGAAAACATCCTGTAATATTTTCACCGACTTCCGTGCTCGAGGGGATAAATTGAAACTACTTGTGAAAGTGGTACTCTTCTGTGTACAACTCTCAGTCTCAAACTGTTCCTGAAACTTTATACGGACTTCCTCACGCCCTGTTCATAGGGATTGTAAACGGTGCGATTTTGCTCTCGCCTTCGCGGTGCTAAAACAACAGCTTCACGTTAATGCACAGCTTTTCTTCTCAACTTAATCTAGTTGATAGCGTGAATATGACTACCAAGAAAGAGTCTTCCATTCGTCGTCAATTTCTGCAAACAGTACGCCAACTATGCCACGATTGCCTTCCACACGTGGGACTATGCACCCTCTACTTTCTATACCTCGTCCTCGGGGGGCTGGTCTTCTCGGCATTGGAACAACCGTTATACCACGAGCTTAGTGTTAGTGAACACGCGAAGATCGAAAAGGCCGAGTACGCCAGACGAACAATCATAGAGGCGTTTCATAACGCCTCAGAGGGAAATATCGCAGGTGATGAAGTGAACATCACTGCTTTAGTAGATACTCTCATTGACACAGTGAATCACCCAGATTGGAAAGCAGGTCGATTAAAAACTTTAATGATCGGCCGTGACTGGTCAGTCCCCAGTGCTATATTGTTCTCAATGACAACAATTACGACTATAGGTAAGTGTGGAAACACGTATTTCTCTATAAAAAAAAAGGGGCGTCGTCACTACCACTCTTAAGGCCTCCGCACACTACACGACTTTTGTCGTACGATTCCTAGCACCCGACTGTGAGTCCGTAAATAAAAAACAAAGCTTTATATTTCGTACACAATCGCGGTGTACGAAAAATATAAAGCTTTTGTATTTTTATTTACGACAAGTCGCGGTGCAGTCGTACGACAAAAGTCGTGATAAATGTGGCGTCGAGGGCCGTTTACTGCCTTTCTCTCGCTCCCACTCCTCCTCCTCCTTCCTCTTCTGCGTCTTCCGTCCTCCCTCCTTCCGATGCTTCCTACTCATTCAGCTAAGCCTATACTACACTATCTATCCTTCCAAATAAAATCAAAGGTACGTACCCAAGGTGACATTATCTTTCCGGAAATAGGGTGCATTGTTTTGAAGCAATTTCCGTTCGCGGCATTCGAGCAAACACTCCTTGAGCGCTCGCCCCGCACTGCCATTGTTTGTTACGCGCATGTAAATTGCATGCTTTTAGGTTTCCTGTCATTTGTACTCACAAATAAGAACAACTTTTCGAGTTCAAATTATCTTGAAAGTGTTTATTACGCTCTATCAACTGAGTAGACTACTTGTAGATCTGATTTCTGTCCAAGACGTGATTTCTGATGGAGTACTTGTTAAAGAAACATAATTCGATATGCTGAAATAAGAACACGTGGCACAGCACTTATAAATTTAAATAGCTTAGACGGCTATATGGTTCTACTAGTGATTTTGTCGGCCGCAAGCTTCAGTTTGTTAAGAGAAACACCATGATGGTATTAATATATAGGTATATTCGAACTTACTAAATACACGGTACGAAATCACGATAATATATTCAAGTTAGCAACGCTTGAAAAGGATGAAAAAGCAATTTGACACACTTTAGGTCACAGTCACCTTCCACATACAATCGATATGACCAAGGTGAGGTTGGAAAATAAATCGGGCCAAGTGGGTAGGGCGTCCCGCCTCACTGCATCGCAGGTTGCATATCCGGTAAAGTGATCATGTGTACGATGTTTTTAAATATTTGTCAATGTTAATGTCTAACGCGTTTTATCATCTATCGTGCCAGTGTGATGGCCATATGCGTGGGATAGGAACGATGACTCGTCTTGTGTTCACCCCCCGCTCACGCTGGAATGGTCGCGAGTTCCTATCCGGTCACAGGTCGAGTAACGATATTGGTTACGTTTGTTTTTAAATATCTGTAATAGCTCAGTCTTTAATTTGACCAAAACCTGTATAGCTACATAGATGGCCAACAGAATCTGCCCCTATTATAACTACAAGGCACGTGAAACCCTGAATCGTAATTTGCCGGGCTCACATGTCTACTTTGGAGGTGTCCGTTTGAGTGTCTTATTTTTTTTTTCTCGGTGTATAACTTTACCTACTCTCCGATCTTCCTTCCTCGTGCAAATAAACACTCACCAAAGTTTGTGCATAGAAAAACAAGACTATCTTTATTCTCTCCCTATCGGTTGCAATGCTCTTGCACCCTTTTCACAGAAGCTACAAAGTTCAGTAACTCCACAAGGTCGTCTCCCAGTTGTGACATTGGACTCTACTAACCACCTATATCGATATGAGCCAAGTCCTGAAGCTATAACTATTTTTCTTAGTGTTGTATCTACTAATATACTACTCGATTAACTACCTCCTAAATATTCACTATACTACACTCGTAATATGATATCTTACAACTACCTTTCAACTACATACTTCTACTATCTATAGCTTAACCTACAACACTACTAATTATCCTGAGCTAACTACACTACTATTTTCTAACTCACTCTACTACTTCTATATCGAACTACTGCACTACAGTTACAATTAATATCTATCATCTACTATACTACTCCTACCACTACTCTCCTGCTACTCTCTATACTTCTCACATTAACTCTTGCAGGACACATACACTATTAAAACTATTACTAGCAGGTTACAGCCTGACATTACGCGTTGCCGGACTGTTATTATTTTCATATATCTGCTATCTATATTACCTAACTAATATAGATACTACTAGAAAGTTTTACACATATACTACTGAGAACTCAACAAACTTCTTCTCTGCCAGCCTCACTGCGCCATTTGGTTTTCTTTTTCCTGGAGGGCCACGCGCTACTCAAAAGTATTGCAACATACACTAATAACGCATTGGCATTTTGAGTTGAAAGGTTTCTTTTTCTAATGATGTCCTACAGAAAGTTTAGAATTGGAAACTAACAAACTCTTTAGAATAAAGAAATGAGAGGAGACAATTGTTTTTCTTTCTTTCTCCATGACGAAGAGATTATCAAATGCAGGCGCACCCATGGCAGAGAGGCTGGAACACAAAATTTGACATTTTTTCGCCTCCCTATATGGGTGGGGTGTTAATTCACACTAGCATCGTAATTTGGTTTCATATTTCCCGTAAAATGGTTTGGATGGCCTTGAAAAGACTTCCAACAAACAAAAAATGCCGTTGTGTTCCCCTGACATGGTCTCAGAAAGAAGACACCACGCCGCAAAGACGAAAGCGCCTCCTATCTTCATAAGATAGTGATAAGGAGGATGAGGCTACTAATATAAAGATGATAGCCTTCTCTCCACATCTTTATATCAAATGTACTAAAAAGTCGCATTACAGCAAATTCTAGGATATTTGCAATAATAAACCACCTTTAGAATTGAGAAAGAATAAGAAATTACAATTGAGGAGGTCTTTTTCTGAAATATGGGGCGTATTCTCCTTATTACTATCTTATGAAGATAGGAGGCGCTTTCGTCTTTGCGGCGTGGTGTCTTCTTCCTGAGACCGTGTCAAAGGAACACAATGATATTTTTTGATTGTTGGAAGTCTTTCCAAGCCATCCAAACCATTTTACGGGAAATATGAAACCGAATTACGATACTAGTGTGAATTAACACCCCACCCATATAGGGAGGCGGAAAAAAGTCAAATTTTATGTTCCAGCCCCTCTGCGGTGGCGTGGCGTGCAATTGATATCTCTCCGCACTGGAGAAGGAAAGAAAAACAAATGTTCATTGCTTTCTTTTCAATAATTTGTATTTCCAATTATTAAACTTCATTAGGACATCATTATAGAAGACCCCTTCATACTTTAAACTGCATGCGTTGATGTGTATGTTGCACACTTTGCAGTAGGAGGCCGTACACTATTTACTACTACTACTACCACTTCCACTACTCCTACTACTACTACAAGTACTACTACTACTACTACTACTACTACTACTTCTACTACTACTATTACGACGATTTTCCGACTTTAGGATTTTCTCTGACCCCCACTATGTTTTATAAATCTTAGACTACCACTACACTGTGTCTCAAAAATAATTGTGCTAGTGAAAAGCGCCCTCTTTGGTAATAAAAATAATTTTGTGACGTGATGCTTACATCACCATCAAGGGCACAGTCTTAGCTTTCATATCCCGTTTGTTCGTTTCAATTTGCTTGTTTTAATCTCGAGATATTTTAACAACGAAAAGGTGAAATCACAATTGTGCCACTTTTACTACAGTCAATAATAGCATTAGGCAATATTCCCAATAAAAGTGACACAATTGATTTTGCCCTTTTGTGGTGAACTAGCATTATGTCGAGATTAAAATCAGCAAACTGAACAGAACAAATGGCATTTGAAAGCTAAGGCTATGCTCTAGATTAGATGTAAGCATCATGTCACAGAGTATTTTCTGAGGGCGTTTTCACATACACCCTTTTTGAGACACACTGTACAATGCTTCGTTGGTATACTGACATGCTATTAACACAAGAGTTTTCTTCTCACCAGAATTTTCTTCTTTTTTCTCATTTTTGCTGCATCTTAGGTATGGCGATCTTGTGCCTGAAACCCTTGGAGGTCAAATTTTCTGCATCTTGTACTCGGTAGTAGGAGTACCGTTTTCCTTCTTACTTCTCGCCGACATTGGACAACTTCTCGCGCTTGCGTTCATCAAACTGTAAACTGGATTCGTAAGAAAATACGGCGATACAGGAAGAGGAAAATGGGACTTACGCGATCACAGAATGTACGGCGGCGGAAATCTCCAGTTCACCAAAGACCAAACACTTCGAACGTAGTCATGGCCCACATGCAGTCTATGAGACGAGTGACTGTCACTGGAGTGCCTGGAGAAGACCGAGACGTAGTGAGTAAGGATTCTACGGTTAAGGGACATAGTAACGCTACTAACGAAGTACCCGTAGATGAACGAGGTTACGTCATCGGTAGAAGTGGTTCGCCAATGCCTAATCGTCGTGAAGTTTCTTTTGGTGCAGAGACGACGACTGAATTTGGTATGGGCGACGAAAAGGCGATTGAAATGACGGACCTGTCCGCTTTGCCTGAAGATCACAACGATCAATATAACCGGGGGCATTATACAAAGAACGGTGGTCGCCACCAGCGTTCGTCTCCTCGTGAAACCAATCATAATAATCATCACACTCCTAGCGACGTTGATTTTCATGATGGGCGGAAAAGAGATTCTTCCAGTGGCGACGTCGAATTCGTGGATGACGACTATCTGGAAGAGGTGCCTATGCTTCTGGTGCTAGTCGTCTTATGGAGCTATATATGTATCGGTGCGTATGCCTTCCACGTCGTCGAGGAGTGGGACTACGGTACTGCCATCTACTTTACCTTCATAACGTTGTCGACGATCGGTTTCGGCGATGTCGTGCCCGAGAAACAGTACAGTGCCCAGACGTTTTTCCCTTTTCTCATCTTTACGGTGCTAGGTCTTGTAGTCATGTCGATGTGCATTGCTTTGGCACAAGACAAAGTGACTCGGGGCGCAAAGAGGCTGACCAAATATATCGAAGATAGGAGGAAACAGGGAACTGATGAAAAGGATGCCGAGCAGGGACACTCGAGAAATAGCCAGGGCTGAAAGACATCGGTCCGGTTATTCAACCTGCAACTCGCAGTTTACGTCTTCGCAATATTTAATGGTAGCAACTCCATCTTTGACGCAAGTAAAGACTTATTCCAATGTTTTTTCCTGCTTGGAATGAACACTAGAGATGTAATAAATGTTTATTGTATATTCGTCGAATTAAGGACGTTAAACGTCCACTAGTTTGGACCCTCGTGTGCCTTCATAAATTGCTGAAGATTAATCATATTTTGAACACCTTTTCAGTTAATGCAAACGTTTTCATTAGAACACAAACCCAGAATTCAGTTTTTAAGGATGAGGCAATAACATTCCCAAACTATAAGGAGAATATGTTCCAACGAATATCTAAAGCGCATGTCATGCAGTGATTATTGATTTTGCTTTGATGATGGCCAAAACTCACTTTATGTTGCAGTCATGAATAAATTGTTTCGTCTAAGTGACAAAAAAATGAAACAAGTGAGTACGACGATGAACAGAAACTTTTTGCAACATTGTCGAAAAATACAATCTCGATGCGTAACCAATTGTTAACATACTTGATAATTCACAGCCAAATATTAACAGGGTATTTGTAATCATGCTATTTTTTTTTAGTTTCACATTTCGTGTTTAACGTGTCTTTATTTGTGTTTGCCACCGAACAAAGTAACAAATTTGATCAGAAAACTAGAGACAGAGTTTCCCTTTTCTAGATCTGTCTGTCACAAGGTATACTAATGAAGGTTACTTTACAATGAGTCAATTTTGGCTTCAAAATTTTCATAGTAGAATCCTTGCACATTTCACTTGATTCTAGAATAGTTTCAACCCAAGTTGAGGACCATCCCCAATCATGTCATTTACCTGTAATTCATATTGATCACTTCTGCATGGTAAGGTTCAGAATGTAGACTAATAATTTTGGTATAGGCGATATAATGATTCATTTCAAATCTAACGGTCAATATAATAAACCAGTTGGTAGTTATAATGTGGTCACAATGACCCCATGAAT
Organism: Eucidaris tribuloides; assembly: GCA_001188425.1. Lineage (NCBI taxonomy): Eukaryota > Metazoa > Echinodermata > Echinoidea > Cidaroida > Cidaridae > Eucidaris > Eucidaris tribuloides. Next base: position 22,314 of record JZLH01S0334089.1, on the reverse strand, counting down.
CCACAGATGTTGAAGATTGGGTAAGACGTTTATTGAGCCATGCCTGAATGCTGAATGGCTTTGTTAATTTGTTGGAAAACAATACCTTCACCTGTACATTCCGATGTACATCTAGTGCATACATGAATATCAATAACGTAGCTTAGCTTACATGAGGACCGATCTAGTGTCTCTCGAATCGCTACATGGTACAATTTGGTCACGGTGACCTTCATCTGCACATGCGCAATTGCAACTCCGAACTGGTTTATTCCAATTGAATATTGAGAGTACTGTCTTACTCCTGTGCTATGGTAGAGGTTCTACAGTGGCATTTTTTTTTCTTTTACACATGCATACCAATGATTTTGGAGCTATGCAAAATGGTTGTGCTGGTTTGATCTCTTCAAGTTTTCTTTTCCGTGACCTGTGGCTATTGTTTGTATGTTGAAACAATGTATATTTACATCCAAAGGAAAATCAGTATGTAGCGTTATTTATTTATGGGAAACCAGTGGTATATGCAATAGTAGTAGTAATTACAGAGTACGATTTATTTGCAGATGTTTAAATCATGTGTTATCATTTAATATGTGTTAAGAGTAAATTGTTTTTACCTGTTGTGTCTCGATACTTGTTTTGTCTCAATGAAATAAACGCCTGGTATTACTTTATATTTTTATACAATGTGGGGTTATTATACGGAAGGAATACCATCATTTAAGCGGCCAGTTAGTTTAGAATACTTTTCAAGATTGTCCAGCGCCAATTTCAGTTAATTGTC
>JZLH01S0334089.1:0-17563 GCA_001188425.1 Eucidaris tribuloides | reverse complement strand
TTATTATTATTATTATTATTATTATTATTATTATTATTATTATTATTATTATTATTATTATTATTATTATTATTATTATTATTTATTTATTATTATTATTATTATTATTATTATTATTATTACAGAAATAAATAAATAGAATAAAAAGTAAGCATTACCATATGAAGCGTGGAAAAAAATAGAACTGCGTCACAAAAGTTCCAATCGATTATAATGACATTGTATTTTAATCCTGATTTTAAGTAAATCATAATCATATTTTAAGCTGTAGACCTAATATGTAAAGAAGTTCATTTCATAATTTCTTGAAATTTAGATCGTTTGCAATCAAATTATGATCATCAACCAGCTTTGAAGAAAAGCGCAATTAAACAATATTTGAAAAAAAAAATCCAATGGAACCTTATCCCAACACATGCTTTGGATGGTTGTGGAATTTGTTTCAGAGGCGATCCATTATCGATACTTCATATCACAATGGTATATAAATAGAAATACTAAAAGAACTGAACAGATTTCGAAGGCCAAAGACTATTATGTGTACGCACAACCGATCAAAGAGGTTAATCTTTAAATAGCCATAATACACGAACCACCCCACTCCCTCAACACACCTACAATAATTGTATAAGTCGGACAACACTTCGAATCACAATTGGTCGAGCATTGTTATTAACAATTGTAACCGGACGACGATGACGTCACGCAAAAGTCCTGCTTGACTCTCTCCAAAACAAGCGGTCGTCCTTCCTAGATACCGCCATCAACTGACCCACTCGATTTATCCCCCAAATCAATAACACCCCGCTTGAGTTCTTAAAAGAGGACCCGAATCCCAACGCACTGACCCTCATTTAACAATCATGTGTCCATTGTAATGTAAATGAGGTGTAAGTGTAAGCTTAACTTTCGATTGTAAAAGGGGTTCTATGTGCACTCAGGTAGGGGGGTAGAACCGTGGTACGGCAACATAGTTCGGTCGCCATCTTGAACAGATCTAAGAAGGAAAGGGAAATATATACCGGATGATACAATTGATAGTTCAGTAATCGTGTAATTTGATGCAGTAACGTTTAAGAGGTAAGTGATGCAATAATTTAATGCCTGGAAGTCTTCGGATGAGATCTTGTGTAGCTCCTGCAACCTTTGATTAAAGTTACGATAACAACTATACCTTTCATATATACATTGGGACATGCGTGGACCTGTAATGACGTAACACGCAGTGCCATATTCCTCGTACACAGTAAAACCGCTGTATAAAATGTTTATGTTTACCACCCAGTTTACTATATATGAACTGAACAGGTATTGTTTAATAGTTTAAACAAGTGTTTGAGTTGTAAGCATCAATGTTCTTTTTTTATTAAACAAATGTTTAAACTTTTAAACCAAACCTGATCAGTTCTTATAGTAAACCGGGTTGTATAAAATGTATACAGGTGGTTTAATGTATATTTTAATGTGTATACATTTGTTGTTTATTACTTTCGCCTATCTTTGCGATACTGAAACAAATATTTTGATAATTGTGGTAAAATTTATGTAGATGTGGCAAACTTTACATAGGCTAGATCGTAAATTCTAGAAACATAATGGTAGCTATAATATTTTTATGTCGTTTTTACTATGGAGCTCCATATTTTAACTCTATATGTATACATTGCTGATTTCCCTGCATGGTATAATGAAACATGGCAAACGCTTTGATATGGACCATTTAGGGTTTCAATAAGATAAATGAAATCCATGTTTACATATTTTTTTTTCTTATTGCGGTATGTTTTACTCTACCCTCTCTTCGCCACATTGTAGTGATTGTAAATAAATACTGATAAATTAGCATTTTTTGTGAAATCCGATAATCATTATTATCATTACTTGAGTTAATCTGTTGTTGAAATAATTAAGTAAACTTTGATGCATAGTAATACCGTATTACCTGTGCATGTTTGTGATAATTTAAGATACGCGTTAACTAAACGAAGTTAAGTGTTAGTTTGCATGTTATGTATAAAATGCCATCATCTTTTTATCTGTGATAACATAACTACAAAGAACAACGTTTTTTTTCGTTTAAGTTATTGATCTTACTTTAGGACAGTATGTTTTCAAAAGAAAATATACAATGTGAGTGCTACATGTAGGTTTTAGGTGCTTTCAATATTTTAACCCCATGTGAAACTATTATAAAATCAACACCCTTACACTCCTCTATATGCGTACTGAATTGAATTAACTATTGAGTTCACTCAATTTCTATTTTGGAATAATTTCCATTTGCCCTGCCTGTTCAATTATATGTCTTGTCCTGGGCATTCTACTGTGATTTGTATTGTACCGATGGTTCGTTTGTATTGTAATGTATAATGTTTTCCTTTGTTGTTTTATATAATGACAATAAAGTGATGATTAAAAAAACAACATAATTAAGAATCAGTAGCAAAATTTCAAGCTGTATTTCTTTCCAGTATTTACTTCTCATCGCTACTTTGGATATACATTCAGGCTTGTCTAGTGACACCTGTCTGTAGTGTCTACCTGTTTTATAAACACAACAAAAAAAGTAACTACCCCTTTCCAACATACATACTTTTTAACAAGACAAGTTTGGCAAAATAATTGGCAAGAGTGGTTCCTACACTCATTGACAACTTCTGTGTGAAAATGTGATTGTCGTTGGGTCATGCAGAATGAGCATGGATTGATAAGGTGAAAATGCCACTTTCTTCAAAACGTCACAATGAGTCATCTTCTATGCCAAAATAATGGTTAATGACATTTTTTCCTTATTTATAAAGTGTGCTCACGTCAACCATGTCATGGTTACAACCTCTATGTTCGTACAACACGTAAAGACCATTTTGCTGAAACATTCGGATTTAATTTTTTTTGGGGCCGTAAACTTTAATGGGATTACAATTTCAAAATCGGAAAGGTGGAAATTTTAAATTGCGGTCACCGAAGCGTAAATATGCAAAAAAGTCCAAAGGACGTTAAGAGGATCAAACCGATAGCCTGATTGGACATAGAATAGCGATTAATCATTGACGCAGAAACGAATTTGCCAACTCTGGCTCAAAAACCCCAAAACGAGCCATGTGCTTTTGAAAGTGACTTTTTGCCTTATCATGTGCTCGACTCATGGCATGACTTTGAACGGATCAACCACATTCTCACAGATTTGAGTCAATTAGTGCAGGACACCTTGCCAAATTATGTGCTCACACCATTCTTTTTTAAAGTTATAGTATTTGAAAAAGGGGTAGTTACTTTTTTGTTGTGTTTTAGTAGCCGCTAGAAATCCAAGATGTGATAAAGGCTCTGGCGGTAATGGCCACGTGAACGTGTCCATGGTCATGATGGTGATCATATTGCAGCCAGTTTCTTTAAATTTTGTAGCGCATGGTTAACTTTGCAATGCCACCATACATGCTCAATGCTCAATGTACCAAACTTTAAAAATAAACTGGTTAATACAGTGTATGAAACAGTACTTAATTCTGAACCCAAATCGTTTATATTGTTTGTTTACCAGGATCCCATCTGTTTTTTTTTTTTACATTTAAATTGAACATAATGTTGGCTACAATTTCCCTAGATGAATAGCAGCATGTCTCTATTACGTGTAAATTTTATTGGTATATTTTGAGGCAATATGGTATATGTGCATTGCTATCAATGCAGTAAATATTGAACTAAATATTGCAATATGGGAATAAAATACACATTCGTAATGTTGGTACTCTATCAAAATAACTGCAAACTAGTCACCTGGCTATAGTGGTCACATGGTAGTACTTAATCATTGTCTCCATTCAGGTAGATCCGCTAATTTATCAATATTAATTGCTTCTTGAAGGAAAAATACAAATCGATCTTGAAATTAGATTCAATATAATTATTGATATAATTGTTATAATTGATATAATTGATATACATTGATATATTGATATATTGATATATTGATATAAATATATAAATACATGTATTTATCAATATTAATTGGTTCTTGAAAAAAATACAAATCGATTTTCAAATTAGATTCAATCTAATTATTCATTTTAGTTGATAGGAGGAACCTACTGATGTTTGACAATAAAAAAATACCTTCTGTATATAGCCAATCTTTATCATATCTCGTTCCATGCAAGTAATGAATACAATTTGTAATATTACGACGTACATATACTTTATTTATAGATTTGTTTTTCATAAAATAACCTCTGATGTACATTGTATACTTATTGTTTAAATGTTATTTGTAAAATTTACTGCATTTGCTCATGAAATTTAAACATATCTGCTTTTTATTACAGTAGATTAGATACGGTATCATATTGATGGTCTATTTTAAAATAATGCATTGCATTAAATTTTACTACAAAAAGTCCTGAACTGGATGGATTACTAACTTACTAACACTACTGTAGCGGAAAAATGATATCCCTGAGTGACGGCGAGTAGTTTTCAAAGTATAAATTAACCAGTTGGTCACGAATGGCGGTTATATTTAGGCATGATGATAGCTTATTCATTTTATCTTAGAAAGAAAAAGAGACACTTTCTTTAGTTTGTAGTTAGAATCAATTAGTGATAACCATTTAAAATCACAACGTCTCGGTAACGGCAGAGCAATAAAGGTTTCTTGTACTGTATTCAAAGTCTGTATTGAAACATCATTAAGTTAAACAATAGGTTCTATTTGGAAAGATGGTTCTATTTTTCACGTTTTGGCATATTGAAATCTTTAGTTGTAAACGTGATTTTAAAAAAAAAAACATGATTTCACACACGTACATCAATACGTTGCATATACTGCAAAAAGCTAGGTCGTTAAATTGAACACTATACATCCATTTGTTTCCTTCAAAACTGGATTGCCCAGTCATGTTTACCAGAAACTACGCTTTAAATACACAGAATACAAGACCATAGAGATAAATCATGTTACAAACAAATAGTTACATGTAAAAATGGAATAAGGCATATAACAAATAAATCCCAATGAATTCATGAACAAATGAAATTTTGTTTGAGTTTTATTTCAGAAACACATACCCTCCCCTTCCCCAATCTCCATTGGTGCTAAGGAATAGTTATCATAAAATTTGTGTCATGATTTGCACATCACAAAATGAACTTATCAAACAAATAAGCTAGTTTCATTTTTTATAGAGAAGATTCACATAAACCTTCACCTTTTACAAACGTCATGGGGTGAAATGTCAGGTTTCAAGAAAATAAGCGGCAATAAATTATGACAGAGTGCACCGACGTAATAACGTTGCTCACTGACTTTGAATTTTATACATTCCTTAATCAAGTCTGAAGGCCAGATATGATGCATCTATTATCTACTGAAAACTAAATACCTACTGATAAGTAATAGTAAAAGTAGTAGTAGTAGTAGTAGTAGTAGTAGTAGTAGCAGTAGTAGTAGTAGTAGTAGTAGTAGTAGTAGTAGTGTAGTTGTTAATGTATTATTATCATCATCATTGTTTTGCTGAGTTGTTATAGCAATATCGTCGTCGTCGTCGTCGTCGCCATCATCATCATCATCATCATCATCATCATCATCACCATTACTATCATTACCGTATTATCGTTTCATTAAAGTAATAGGCTAACATTGTAGAGCTTTTTTTAAAAAGTCAAACTTTGCTACCTGAGCTACATATAGTAGTGTTTGAATGGACAAGTAAACACCCTACAATACCAAAATTTGAACATTTATGCTGCCACTGGCAATATATGAATGAATAAACAATTAGTACTCCGGGCGATTGAATGTAGCCTAGATCCACACACAGTAAGTCTATGGGAAGAAATGGGCAGGTGAGTCCGGTCAACTTACGATTTTCACTTTTTTAAAGCACTAAATAATTATTTTGAAATACAAATTTTTCAGAGCTTTATTTTTAGACCTTATCAAAGACACTTGGAACATAAGAGATTATGTAGCTCACATTTTTAAACTGGGGTAATTGTTAGCCAGTACGTGGCTTTAATAATAACAATTTGTTTGCATCCTACAGGACATATCAAAATTATACCTGATTCCATTGACAACAACAACATCGGCTCTTGTATTCCAAGTTGGTCCGACGATGTAATCTCTCTTGACCACGCCTATCATGCGGTTGGTGTCATGAAGTTGAGTTCCAAGATGGGCATGGAATCAGGCACCACGGACTTGGAGTCTCGGCCCAAACGAAGCCGGTGCTTTACGCTAGCTCTCGGCCTCATTCCGTTTCTCTTGTGGGCTACTTTTCTGTCGCTTGGATCTGCGATGTTCATCAACATAGAGGGGCCATATTTCATCAAATACAAGCAGGCGGAGAGGGAGAACATGAACAGATTGGTATACGAGGTAAAAGTGTCTTATCCTGCTATTTAATCTTCAAACTCGACAATAAATTATACCAGACTGATCATATGCATACAGTATGTGTATGTGGGTGTCTTTGTGGATGTGTTAGTGTGTGTGCGTGATTGTGTGGGTGTGTGGTTTTGTGTATGGGTTTTGCAAATTGGGACATGGAATGGATATAAGTCTTTTAAAGTTTTTGTTCGAAAAAATACAATTATTTTATTAATTTGTGTCTTATGCGTGATTGTGTGAGTGTGCGTTGTTAATATGTGTGGGTTCTGCAAATAAGGACATGAAATAGATACGTCTTTTAAAATTTTTGTTCGAAAAAAATATAATTATTTCATTAATTTGTATTTAATGAAAAATAGTACACTAATGTGATTCCAGTGATTCCAGAACATTTTCAGAAACCTAATAATAAAAGTTTGAACCATAGAATCTGGTCCATTCCTGCGTTTACATTCAATACAATTCAATTCAATTTTATTGTCCAATCGTAAAAAAGAGGCAATTCGATTTTGTTCTCTCGAAAGTCTATATACATGTACAGTAAATGATGAAAATACAATACTGTACACTAAATAGACACATACAAAGCACAAACAAAACTCATCATGGTCTACAAAATCAAATAATCAATAACAGCAAAGTGGGTTTCAGAGACAAATTTATATTTTCTTCCGAATTCTATTAAACGCCCTCCCCTCCTAATCGTTTTCTCTGGGTTTACAGGTGGTTGTTGTATTCACGAATAGCATAAGCGGGGCAAGAAATTTGTACCTAAAAGAAGCGACATGTTAAAAATAAAAATAAAATTGCAATACTGTATAATGCATACCCATAAAAAATCAATCAAACAAACAGACAACCAAACAAAAAGTTCTGCTGCTGGTAAGAAGGCGTTAGCATGATAAGCAGAAGGGCCTTAACAGTAAATTGTTTCTTATTTGAAAATCATATAATTTGATCTATTTAAACGTTAAAAACACTAACAGAAGGTACTTGAAGATGAAAATACTTTGATTTCATGTAAACTACATCACGTTAAGCCAATTTACTATTAACGGCCTTCTTCTTAGAGCACATTATATAACACCCTCTCTGCCAGTGGTACGACGAATTAGAAACTTCATCCTGGTTTAAAAATCAAATGACCCTTTCCAAATAGGGGTTATGGGAGGGGTCACCAGAGGTCATATTTTTAGCTTGGTCTAATTTCTTCAACATGTATCTCAAATTACTTGACTAGTTACAAGAATTAAGAAAATATATAATTTATCATGTATGTTGTGCTTTGTTGAGTAGATATGGGGTCACTTCCGGTCAAAGGTCAAATGAGGTCAAATTTAAAACAATGTCCAAATTTGACAAATTGCATATCAAATTGTCCGTATTATATACAATTAAATGTTTTTGACATTCATTTATTCGAGAAATGCATTTGTTTTCCTGAGACCCTTTTTTAGAAGAAGTACACAATATTGATTATTGATTATTGGAAATCGAAAGTGTGACAATGTTTGTTTTTGTCCTATATTCACGTTTATTGTGTCAATTACTTCACCAATTTGTGCAACTCAAACATTGGTGATCTATAGACAAACTTTGAAAACTTGAGCCTTGTTTCTTCTCTAAAGTAAGTATTTGTGTCTGCAGTATTCTTATTGTGTCTCTGTCATTGTATTTCTGCTGTTCAGGCATGGCTCAGAGGAAGATTGTGCAACGACACCAACATCAACACTCTTGAGGACATGAACGAGACAGACGTTCGAGAGTGTCAAATCGACGACATAGTCACACAAGCCATAGCATCTTTGCAGATGGATCAAGGTGTTCATTGGAACTTCATCGGTGGGATCCACTTCTGCCTGACGGTCGTGTCAACCATAGGTAAGCTGTCGGACTATTAGTCGTAGGGGCTGCAGCCCGATAGACCGAGGGTCCAATAGACCGATTGTATTGGCCATTTCTTGTGCATCTGAAAATCTGCCTAACTAGGTTGTCTAATGAATTTCGTTTGCTACATCGTGTGACAACTGGTTTTGGTTACTATCTCGTAGGTTGTTTTAATTGCGCAAATTTGATTTAAATAAAGGAATTAGATAGGGAAAAACAAGTGCTCTAACTTCAATTTATCATGCTTTTAAGCCTATATTTGTGGTTTTTGTCCATCAGATGTCGTCCATTCATGCAAAACCTCAGTCTATCGAACCCTCGGTCTATTCTTGCATTAGTAGGTCCATGATATTAGCCCCGTCAGTGAATTGAGTTGGGCCCGTCCACAGCGCGCTCAGGGTGAGGCAGTTTTTGACAACGAAAGATTGCCGTTCTCAACAACCCACCTTATTCCCCAGATCTTGCACCATTGGACTGAGTCCCAGGTTGAAGCCTGTACGCAAAGAAACTGCTTCCTCTGCTCATGCTCTGCTGAAAAGATGAAGGGATTCAAGTCCACTGTGACGAGAGAGCTACGCGGCTCCAAGAAGGCGCTAGGACTTTACCAAGTCCTTCCCTAGGTGCATGGCAGTAACAATCCAGAAGTGCATTAACCCTTGGAGTGGGGAATTAAACTTTGAAAAAGACAATGAGTAAATTCTCTGTTGATTTTGCAACAAATCCGTTTTGAGAAAAGTCTTATTCCTGTTTTGTATTTTTTTTTTTTAGTAATAATTTGCATGACAGATTGATTACGCAGCGGATAATAACATAACAACCTTACACATTTTATTCCATCGTGATGCATTATTTGATTATCGTTTACATTTTTGTCTTGTTTTATTTAGGTTACGGAATTCAAGTACCAAAAACCCAAACTGGACGGATTCTCACTATCATGTATGCCATAATTGGAATACCCCTCAACATCGCTTTTATCGGGTGGGTTGGCCGCGGGGTCGTCTACGTCATAACCCAGCTCTACTTATGTTTGCAGCGACTTCGTGAATCTGTCATGGAAAAGAAAAGAAGGCGTATTACGGTCAGACCCTCTCGTACTGTCAGTTCTATCAGCGTGGTCGCCGCTGTGAATATCAGAGAAGCATTAGCAGGTAAATCAAATGAAACCCACACCTCCGTGACCATTTCTCCAAGGAATGAACCACCAGAAACCAGTAGTGACAGTGAAGACGTGGATATAGATGCGAAAGGCAGCATCCAAGCTCCGCAGAACCCACCGAACGGTGGCCTTTCAGTATCAGACCCATCTCCTGTCGTTCGATCGACCACGCAGTTGCTTGTCGCCACGGAATGTGATTCCAAACGCGTCGACCTCAAGAGACGATCAGAAACATAACTGGACCCAAACTATGTATTCAAACGGTAAACTGTCGCCTCTTAGACTTGGAACAGAGGAGAGCGAGACTAAAGAACCCACATCAAATGCCCCCATGTGGTTCGTATTCATTTGTATTATTATCTACATAGCGACGACAACGCTTGCTCTCTATTATTCAGACTTTGTTCCGTCCGATTGGACACTCGTTGATTCGTTCTACTTCGACTTCATGACCCTGACGACCATCGGATTCGGTGATCTGTTCTATGTCAAAGAGAACCATGACTCGCATGCGAGTAGCATAGCAACCGGTCTTGTCTCCATCTTCACGATAGTCCTCGGTATGACCATGTTGTCGGCCTTTTGTCTTTTGCCGTGGAGGCGTTTACGCTCGACAACATGAAGAAAACGTTCGACACCGCTTTCGCCTTCTGCTGGGATTCGATATTTTGTCGGAAGAAAAAGAGGAAAAAGGGAGAATCGCCGAGGTGATCATGGAATGATACCTCGTATTAATGACAATTGCCAACATATTGCCACATTCATGTAATACAAGATATGGATGGAAATGTTTTGAGCTTAGATACGGGGAATTGCATTTGAGAGCAATGAAGTTTATCAGACGTTTTAATCAGCTATTAAGATGGCTAGGTGACTAGTTAAATCGCGTTCATAATTCATGTTTGGTGACAAAAGCTGGAAGTTTGGAATACAGAGTTAACTAGAGTTAACTCCTCAGGGTTGATCCTTACTCCTAATCAAACTGGCCGGGTCAATATCAACACCCATTTCAATCTTTTATTTTCCCCAAAGATGGAAAAGACCATTTCATTGGCTGAGAAAATAATGACCTCACTTTTTCGTGGATGCCAGGAATTGGTGGTGTTCGTTCGAATCCAGTTCTGATTCAAAAAGCGCCATGTGCTTTTCCTCAAACAATTTGTCAATTTCTTCAAAACCCAGTGTCCTGATTCAGCCACGAAACCAAGAAAAATGGGATTTACTTAAGAGCCAGTTTTCACAATAGAGGTACCATTTTAGTAACACCATTTTGGGCAGCTAATGAGCACTATCCTATCAATGTATGGCTGAATGATGAACCAGAAAGCCTATCTCAAGTCAGAGTGGTACTTTCCAGAACCAACAGGATGTCACCATTTTGAATTAATGGAAACTTTTAAAGTTTTTTCTTAGATTGCACTGTCATCCCAGTACCTGATTTACATTTTTGATGATTTTCATTGCTCTAACAACACTCCATCGAAGCTCAGTGAACGTTTTATCCAACCTATGCAATACAATTTTAACTGTTAATATTCATTTGATGACTTTTTAGCACAATACATCATGTATTGACTCTGTTTTGTTTTGTATTGTATTGTATCTTGGATCGAGTGTGTTCTACTTCAATCAAAAGCTGTCGGCAGCATTTCAACCTTAAAGGTATCCACGTGTATTCAAAACATTGTTACCTTATGTTACGTACTGTTACGTTAAAACACATTCTCAATGTCTTATTCTGATATTTTCCCATATATTTAATTAATTTTAGATAAATGTTATTATTAACTTTATGTTTAATGGCATCGTGCAGTAAATTTCAAAGAACTGTTTTTAAAAAAATCCAAAACATCAGAGAAAAATACTTTGCGAAATTTGTTTGATTTGCATGAATGAGTGCCAGTTAACAAAATTTATCAATTTCTATATTTTTGTTACTCAGTAACATAAAGAAAAACATGCTCAGACACCCTGTTCATTCATAGTTATGATTTTTTTTGATAATAACATTTTAACGATAATGTTAAGAGTAATAACGATAGAAAATTGTCTAGTTAAATAATCATAACATGAAAATACTCAAAACTAATAATAATGATGGAAATGATAATACTAACAACAACAACATCAATAATGAGAGTAATAATGATAATAATAATGTTGATGATGATTATACAAAGAATAATGGAATCTTCGAGCAGAAGATAATTGAGGTTTGAGCACAGTGACATTTGCCTAGGTTAAAATGAGTAGTGAAAACAGTACGTGTAAGTAGAATTAATGAAAGACACCACGCTATTAAAAACTTAATGTTTTTGTCATGTTTTTGATTTTTTAAACTCTTTTGTCTTGTATATTCCTGCAAGCAGGTTGGGGATGCTTGTAACAAACTAACTAGAATCGGGTGATCCTAATGTCATTGTGATATGGCGATAATCTTAAATTTGCTATTCCTGAATGTTTGGTACTTTTAAATGTTTGTAGAAAATGATAAATCTAGTCAGAGCTACGTTTATTTTAATGTACTTACATTTCCTTCAAATATAGATATATTAGTTGTAGATCTACATGTACAGACCTATTTATGCATCTATTTGATCTATTTTATCCTTAATATCCAGTGTGGATTATTAGAGGATCCATGTATTATCATTTGCCATGTCTAGAATACTAGAAGATAACGACAAAATTGCAATGCAGCTTGATTTGTTTGGACGTATACTTACATTGTTGCATATGTGCCGAATAGCAGAAATAGTATATAGAAATAAAACGAATTAAAGATAATACAAAGTTTGTGTCAGTATATATCTATGTGTACTTTTCTCTATAAAACGTTAACAAGAAATACGATACCTCCCTTTATTATTTTGTCTTTATACACAAAAATGGTTTTAAAGTGATAGGCTAACATTGTGGAGCTTCGATTTAAAAAATTGTCAAAATCTGATACCTGAGCTACATGGTAGTGTTTAAATGGACAAATAAACACTCTAGATTACAAAAGTTTGGAAAGTTATACGTGCATAATCAATTACTACTCCAGTGGATGATAAAATAGCGTAGATCTGCACACAGTAGGTCTATGGGAGGAAATGGGCAGGTGAAACCGGTCAATTTGAATGTTTGTAGATTTTCACTTTTTTTAAAGTACTAAATCATCATTTTGAAAATGCACTTTTTTCAGGGCTTCATTTTTAGACCTTATCAAAGACACTTTGAGCGTGAAGCATTATGTAGCTCACATTTTTTAACTGTGGTAAATGTTAGCCAGTGGTTTTAAGATTAAAGCCCAAGTATAGTTTTGGTTAATAGTTTAACAAAAAAAAAAAAAAAAATTTGCTGTTATGCATTTGGATGGGCCTAGTATATTAGTTATAAATACCCTGAAAATTGCTCGTTTTGAAACTCTTCCATATTCGAATAACTACTCAAAATGTAAATGTCAAGGAGGGGGACCCCGACATTTACCATAGGTAATCTACCTACCAATAGGCCTACATGTTTTCTCCGATAATTTAAATATCACAATTCGTCACTATTAACCGTTTTCAGTAGGTTTGATCTCATTTTCTGATATTTGGGATCACAATAGCATACTTTGTGAAGATTGACCAAAAAGTTGTCTGATCTACCAAAACTATAATTGGGATAAAACATGCATTTGATAATATTTATCAGTATCCATAAAATTCGTTTAATTCCATGCATTTTCATCAACTTTCAAATTTCAAAGTCAATTATAACATCATTTACCCGAATCACTTAAATTGAGAGAAATTTCGCCTCAAGCACGTTCTGGCTATAACGTGCCAGAAAGGGACTAAATCAAAACACGTTTTAACCCATTTCCCTACTATGAATCAAAGACTCTAAAGACTACATCTGCCTCCCAGTGATTGAAAAATTATACGTTATGTTTAAAATTTCAAAACTAGAGCACTTTGACTGCGCGCTGTCAATAGGTATGCCTCTGCAGTCGGCACTCCCACCCAATTTTACTGAAAAATGTGCCCTATTGGATCCGAAATTTATAAGTTAACTTGGTAACGATACCAAATCAGGTTTGTATAAGCCCTTGTAACCGTAGACCTTCTTCTAACTTTTAACTTAAACTTTCAACCACGAAATCTTATCAGTTCATCAGGGCCTCTTATTGCATACTTGACCCAAGTCACATTAAAATCCGGCAAGCGATTCTTGAGTTATATATAATTCATCACTTTATTAAACATTCAAGTAAAACAAAGGAACAGAATATAGAGAACGTAGAAGAAAAAGCCCAGGTCGTAACTGGAACACAGTAAACGCAGGGTATTATACATACACATGAATACAATTAAAGATTCACAAGACAAATTTACACATTAAAAATTCACAAGACAAATTTACACATTAAATTGGTATTGAGCCTAAATCAGACATGTATGAGGCCCTGTGACCTTTGAACTTTAACCTTTCGACTCCGAAATCTAATCAGTTCATCGGTCCCTTATGATACATACTTTACTTAAGTTACATTAAAATTCGACCAGTCATTCTTAAGTACGATATAAGAGCCCAGATCAGACATGCTTTAAGCCCTGTGACCTTTGACCTTTCAACTCCAAAATCTAATCAGTTCTTTGTTGTTTCATACTTCGTCCTAGTTACATCAAAATCCGATCGGCTGTTCTTAAGTTATCGTGGTAACGAGAAATAATAACGAACGCATGCACGCACGCACAGACAGACGGGCAACCCAAAAACATGATGCCTCTGGCAACTTCGTTACGGAGGCATATAAAAGTTTGATGTTTCTTTCTGATGTCCCTCCTGACAATATCATACTTCGTAAAAGATTGTGGAAATCATTGTCAGATCGACCAAAATTATACATTGCCCTTGAGAACTCTAAACAAAGAAGCTAGAAAGTCGTTGTTGATGTTTTGGGGGAAATTGTATTTTGAATTGAAATGTTGTGCAGAACATACCAAAATTTACTCACCTGCCTTCAGATCCTTGCCCTGCATGAGTGTTCATCATGTATGACATAATGACATTTCTTTACAAATTACAAATAATACCATGTGCATTCTTGATATACATGACGGTTTTTTTTATACTGCTATCAAGCAGTTAGTTAGTAATCATATACCAAACCTACACGGATACTGGAAAATCATTTGATGCAAAACTGAGCAGGCTACACATAATAAGCGTACTCAGGATTGATCGAATGGGGGGGGGGGGGGTAGGCGGGGGAGGTGTTCATCCGCGGCCAAATCATATCCGTTCCCGGCCGGACAGTGAGCAAAAAGCCAAAAAGTGTTTGTGTGTGTGTGTGTGTGTGTGTGTGTGTGTGTGTGTGTGTGTGTGTGTGTGTGTGTGTGTGTGTGTGTGTGTGTGTGTGTGTGTGTGTGTGTGTGTGTGTGTGTGTGTGTGTGTGTGTGTGTGTGTGTGTGTGTGTGTGTGTGTGTGTGTTTGTGTTCTGTCTGTCTGTCTGTGTGAGTGAGTGTGTGGGAGGGGAGGGGTCCGACGCCAAAAAATATTAACGGCCAAATCCTGTCCGTTTGCAGCCAAAATACGAAAAGTCACTTTCGACGAGAACAGGTTCCATAGCAAAAAGGGGGTGTTTTTAGCCACAAAAGGAGAATGTTTTCCGTTTAAGGGGGTGTTCATCACCCTCTTTTGTAAAAAGGGGTGTTTGACCACCCAAAACAATCCCCAACCGCGTACGCCTACACAGCGGTTAATATTTTGTGTAGAATCAAAATTCTAGATAATGACCGATTTTCAAGTTACGCGGACATAACCAACTTTCAGGAGTAGCCTGAAAAAAAAACAAGTAATATTTTAATATTTTACTTGTTTGTCCGTGTTCTTTTGTTTCATTGTTCCCTTCCACAGGTTCCTTTAATCCGCTAGTTTCTTTGATGTTTTTTTGTTTCTTTGTTCCCTTCCTCAGGTTCCTTTATTCCGCTAGCTTCTTTGATGTTTTGGGTTTCTGACCCAGTTGTGTTTGATTGACACTTGTTGTTTCATCCTTTGTTGTTTGATTGACATCGTATTGTTTCTCGTTGCTGGTATATATACCAGGGTTTTCTCGCTCTTCCCTCATTCTCCTGACGACGGCCAGAGCATTCTGACCGGAACGTGGAGTTTTCTAACATACATGGTTGTACCGAAAGCCTCTTATCGAATTGTGAATTTCGCCATGCAAACTTTTAAGTCTTATAAGTAATATTTTGTTGTGTATCCGGAGGTCTGAACAGGGGGGATCCCCTATAACTTTTTTTAAGTTTCAGTGCGTGCACAAGCAGGATGTACGCGCATATATAGTTGCGGTTGGGTATTTATTTTATATTTTCATATTTATATGCATATCTATACATTTGCAATCGTGATATTTCCCGTCCCTGCTGCGTACTCACTGAGAAGGAAGGCAATTGCACCGGAGGTCCTGTAACACTGGAATTTGTCCAGGGCAGTTCTAAGTATCGTGAGGTGATGTATGCTAGCTAGCAATGTACACTTGTACTTCTTTTAGATTGTTGGTTCACCTCACTTGTTTTGAAACAGGTGCTGTATTTCGGGTTTTATTTTAGGAGCACCTTACAAAACGGACTTTCATCAATGATAATGATGATGATGGTGAAAAGAAGAAGAAATAGAAGAGCAAGAACAAGAATACCAACACTGCTACCACATCTACTACTACCACGACTACTTCTACTACTACTACCACTACTACTACTACCACTACTACTACTACTACTACTACTACTACTACTACTACTACTACTACTACTACTACTGCTAACACTACTACTACTAATAGATAATAACAACATTATTATTATTATTATTATTATTATTATTATTATTATTATTATTATTATTATTATTATTATTATTATTATTATTATTATTATTATTATTATTATTATTATTATTATTATCAACCTATTCTTCTTGAAATTGTTACATATTCTTATGCCAGAGCTATAATTATGTATTAATTTCCCAGAACATTAACCAGAATGTGTCTTTAAAACAACAAACAAACACAGACAGACGCTACAATTATACAGATTTAATGGCCCTAAATTGATCGACAGGTTTAGTTCTGTGGCGGCATGTGTCTTGTATAGGTTTGTAGACAGAACCAATTAAAATAGTAAAGACTTGATTTCTGTTTAAGAGAGCAACGAAAAGAAAAGTGCAAACGTGGTAATATTTCGAGATTCCGCTAACCTTTTTGTTTCGGTACAAGCTAGTATTACTATAGTGTAGTGTCGTATTGAAGTCATAGCAAAAGAGAAAGTCATTGGAAAAATGTGGCCCATTGTTCAAAATCAAGGTTCTTGCTATCCAAGTTGTAGATTAAACAAATATTAACTTTAACCCAGTAAACCTTCAATTGTATCACGCGGAAACACGCGGAAAACGTACAAGATTGCTTTCAAAAGTTCAAATGATAATCATGCCTTTTCACGGAAGTAAAAACATCCACAACTGCTTCTTATATAACCTGACCTTTTACCAAGACCTTTAACAGTTCTGGAAAAGCAATACGCTCTAAAACTTATCTATTCTATAAATATACATTTTAGTTTGGATTACTGTTTTCGGTGACGTGAATTTTTGTTGTACCGCACGTTTAGAATAACCCATCCTATTGGTCGCACACAGCTAAAGCAAGCCCCATACGGAATAATGTTAAAAGCATCAACTTCGAAAATTCGTTAAAAACAGATATTAATTGGGGAATATTGGAACTTACATTCCATGATAGAACAACTATTCCTGAATTGAATTATCTCCAGGAAATGTATTGTACTTCAAGGGAACTCCCCTCAGACAAATTTCTAACATTTTCACGGCGATTTGCGCCTGTGTACTTGAATTTCAAAGTCGTATTCATGGGCACGTTATACAGTGTGTCCCAGAAAAAAGGAAACCGGATTTCATCGCAAAAATATTCTATCATAATGAATAGTTTCTTCAATGAATTAGGTATGATTGTAAAGCTCTGTTCCTCTTCTTTTATTTGATACATTACTTTTTATCAATCGTTCATGCATAATTGAACTAAAAAAATGCGATATTGCGTGCTCCAAAATTTCATTTGCACGCGCATATTCCATCTT
>JZLH01S0334088.1:35405-50021 GCA_001188425.1 Eucidaris tribuloides | reverse complement strand
CGATCCTGATTAGATCGCGCTTAATTTTTTTTTAATGTTAAGGTGGTCCAATAAAATCAAAAGTCTCTTTGTCTAAGAAAAATTACCAGAAATGATCTAAAAATACTGTACTTGACACAGTTATTGCGAAATTTACTGAAACGTTTTGAACTAAAAAAAACAAACCTAAACACCTTCAACCTAGCACTGTTAAAGGGCACTGGGGACGAGTTTGTGCCCCTGGGTGCATTCAGTGTCCCACCTTTTTTCTTAATCAAAGTGACAAATAAAAGGCGGCGGGGAAAAAGGAGACAGGCTTCAGGCCCCCAAACAGTCAAAGCAATGCTACGTGCCTAAAAAATGATTAAAGGGATAGGCTAACATTGTGGAGCTTCAATTTATTTTTTTTTTCAAGTTTTGATATCTGAACTACATAGTAGTGTTCATATGGACAAATAAACACTCTAGAATACAAAAGTTTGGAAAGTTACACTGCCAATGGCAAGTTATGCATGAATAAACAATTAAAACTCGGGGCGAGTTTAAATAGCCTAGGTGTACACACGGTAAGTCTATGGGGAAAAATGGGCAGGTGAATCCGATCAACTTACGATTTTCACTTTTTTTAAAAAAAAAATTTTTAGGGCGTCATTTTTAGATCTTATCAAAGACAATGGTAGCATGGGGAATCATGTAGCTCAGATTTTTTTAACTGTGGTAAATGTTAGCCAATACCTTTAACAGTGCTCACCCAAAAAAAAAAAAGATTGTGGAGAATTCTTGGGGTGGGCGTTAAAAATTGCGGTGCTGCAGCCCCAATACTGCATTGTTTAGAGGTCGTTATTGATAAGACAAAAAAATGTCCCTTCATCTCGTTCGATTCCAAAAATAGACTTTACACGATTCAATTAATTCATGAAATGTTTTCCCAAGTTGCCCTATTTGACATAGGTTTTTATGGGAGTCTGGAAAGATCTGCGTGCGACCTACTGCGCACGCGCTAATTCATCATGCGTTGCATAGTATTCTACTATCTACATGAACGTGTGTGGAGGCAAAACATTGCCAGTGTGGAGTGTGGATGCAGTGCGCGGGTGACTGATAATAGTCGCGCGGTGATGATTGGTCTCTGACTGTTTGACAGCTCGGAAAACCGGATTGATTTTATTTATCTCCACGTGAGGAGGAATGTCAACACGCGGGTCGACGGCTTTTGAATAAGATATCTAAGGTATGTATCCTTAATTCTTTATTCCAAGTATTTGGTTATAGTTTTTACACCATTCTAAATTTAGTCCGGTAGTTAGAAATATTTGTTCCAAGCAAGGGAGATATTCGTATCACATCGCTTTGGTCAGAGAATAACTCAACACGTGAACTTATCCAAGGGCGAGCCAATTAGGTCTAATGAGGGTAAGTACCCTTTGATGAATTATGTACACATGTCGTGATGTTTTGGTGGTGTTTTCGACGCTATATAAACCTTATTGATCAAAGTGCACAAAACGCATTTACAAATCTGCAAGTGTACGTTATGCTTCATTCATTTCATTGAGAACCAGCTCTCGTTTTGAACTTCAAAGTTTTGTGTGGGGAAACGTCGTGTTGGTATTCGTTGAACAGCAAAAAAGGGTATAGCCCTACGATTGACATCAGGACTGGTATCCTCATCCTCAAGGTAATTTCATCCCATTTTTTTGTTATTAATATTTCTAGACTTTTTTTTCCTTTTTAAAGTAGTACTTATCACTTCAACTACTGGGCTACAACATCAAACCTAGCAAAAATAATGTGTGAATTAAATGTTTTTTGTTGTGAAGATGCGTGCAATATATGTAGGCCTAAACACGACAAAATAATGTAAGCGCCTTTTTTGTGTAATCGGGTTTTTTAATTTTTTTTTACTTATTTCTAAAAGAAAAAAGGCGTTTCAGGGCATACAACATTCAAAGTATGGAATATTCCTAAAATCGTATAACACCTCGAGAGAAAAAAAAAAATCTTCCCTGTTCACCGTACACCTGTAATACATGTGTAGTAATATAGGAACATGTACATTATGAAATTGGGAACATTTGTAATTTACTAGACCTTAATTTAACCAATTTAACCAATTTTATTTCTAATTTGGAAATGAAGAGGAAAAATAATAACTAGTTGTGTTAAAGGTAAAACAATGATAAATCTGTAGAACAAGGACATTGAACCACTTTCACGCTCAAACAAATTCAAGGATCCTCTCTGGTACAATTTCGCTCGTGACAAGACCACTACACTAAAATTTGAGCTGCAACGACTATTTAGGGAGGGCTCTGATAGAGCCCACTTTTCTCGTAATAATTTTATTCGTGTACGTTCACACTCGATTAAAGAGCGATTTAAGAATGCATATAAGGTTAGTTTTCATTTCTGATATTTATTCGGACATACAAATTACCGGGACAAATTATCATGTGTCTGTTTTGTTCCGGTTTTTCGTTTGATTTGTTTGTTTGTTTGTTTGTTTGTTTGTGTTTTGCATTACAAATGCGTGTAAACCCTCCCGCAGGAGCAGCGTCGATCCATTTCTTTTTCGGACTTGGGGCAAAACTATTTTTAAAAGATCAAATTTCCGGCGCGCTTTTAGCGCAAACTTGAATATTACGTAGGTTTACTAGTATTTTTGTGTTCAGTTTAATGGTCTTCTTCCAGTGCATTGTGTTGCCCTTGAAACATGTTCTTGTATACATTTTATGATTTTTTTTAAGTTGTCTTAAACGCATCGTTTCGCCCCCCCCCAAAAAAAACCCCCAATATTTCATTGGAAGGGACCTACCCCCACCGGGCCAAGCCCCTCCCGGATCGACGCCTCAGTGCAGGAGATAATAAATTGAGAGGAATCTTTTAAGAAGTCGGACAAAGACCAAATCAAGACGTAAGACAATGCTAAGCGTATCACCGATCCGCTACAGTGGATTCCTCCCCCCCTTGCCCGGTCCGGGGGGGGGGGGGGGGGTGGGGTTGGGCGGGGGGGGGGGGGGGGGGGGCACTGTGCAGTTCCAAGTTAACCATGCGCGTGTGAAAAAAACGAGTAAAGGGGTTGTTTTTCACGGTCGAGCGATGTATAGTGGAAAGGGTATCAACATCGCCAAAATCTGCAAAAAAAGTATATACTTTTAACAAAAGGCTTAGTTTAACACTTTGAGTGCTATCGGCGAACCGGTTCGCCCACGTACAACATCAATGAGGTACTATCGGCGAACCGGTTCGCCGAGAAGACAATCGGATCCATACCTTTTAATTCGAATGAAAAATGTCACTGAAGTTCCTACCAACGGCATTTATCGGAAAATGAATATAACATGAACCCAATAAATGAGTTAAAATGTATTGTCTCGATAGCATTTGCAATTTTACAGAAAATCGTACAATTTGGAAAGGTTATGCAGATAAGTCCAAAACAATCCAGTCCCTGGTTAACACACTTGGATTTTTAGCCCAGCACCCAAAGTGTTAAAAGAATATATCTTTTCAGAAATGAATACTTGTTTGGGGTATTCTGAAATCGGTTTATTTCAAAAGGGTATATCTTTGCAGAATTGAATACTCGTGTAGGGTATTCTCAGATCGACAGATAATTAAATGTTCAGGGTCCATTTTGAAAGTCCATATACACGCACATGGAGTACACCTTGTAATGACAGTCGCCCCCCCCCCCCGTGCCCTGGGCCTTCTCTTATCAAACATTGCTCCTAATCTGCAAGTGAAAACGTGATCAGTATGTGAATCTTAGTTTGCGAGATTTTTATCCAAATACTGGAAGTCGCAATGAGTCGATAAATAGCAATCATTATTTTTTCAGTGATGTTAAAAAATCGTCTTATCTTGCATTCATTTTGCAGACAACCAAATAAAAAAAAGAATAAGTTGCAATGTGCGTTGCATTGGTTGCCATGGGTTTACATGTTTCAAGGTCGCTATCGACATTCTCTGATAGTACCTGTAATCGTTACAGGTGGTATGACGTTTTCGAATCATTGTAATCTTTGTACAGATACCAGCTGAAAAGGATTCAAACACCTGTTGAAAGACAGTCCAATAGACCCTCGATCTTTTATCAAACATTCACTGTGTGCCTTGGAATCATTTGAAGAGGTTCATTAACCCTGGTTCAATTATTTGTCATTTCTGAACACACGAATCTAATTTCCTCGTTCTTGTGTAGTCCCACCTGCGATGTATACCACATCAGTTTGGTAGCGCTGTAGTACTGCGAGCATACTCAAAGAAAATGTTTCTGACTTGCACACTCCAAACTAAGTTCGCCAAAAAACAAAATCGAATTATAAAGGACTATATCCACTTTCTGTGTGATTGCGCCCCTCCTGCTCCACCTACCTTCTCCCAAAAGTGGTACATTGACCGAAGCAACTGTGATGATTTCATTAAGGACTGATTATATTGCCAAACTTTCCCCAAATTGCTTGCCAGTGGAGTATTGTCACACGAGACATTTAGGACCGTCAAAATGTGATGTTTTTAATGATAACCTAGCTGATATTACCATGCACATTACCTTATATGGCAAAATATTGAGGCATTGTAATTTTGTATAACTTTCTCAGAAGTGGAAGCTTTCAGGGGCTATATAGATCCAGGTATATCTAAACACATAACAGGTGAAAAATCATTTTCATGCTGCTTTTACAATGTCCATGCAGTACCAAACCTTATTCTTTGTACACATTTCGCAAAATGATCTCTTAAAGTGATAGGCTAACATTGTGGAGCTTCAATTTAAAAAAAATTCTCATATTTTGATATCTGAACTACATAGTGGTGTTCATATGGACAAATAAACATCCTAGAATAAAAAAAAAGTTTGGAAAGTTACACTGCCAATGGCAAGTTATGCATGAATTAACAATTAAATCTCAGGGCGAGTTTAAATAGCGTATAGGTGTACACACAGTGAGTCTATGGGAGAAAATGGGCAGGTGAATCCGATCAACTTACTATTTTCACTTTTTTAAAGCACTAAATAATCATTTTGAAATAAAATTTTTTCAGGGCGTTATTTTTTGACCTTTTCAAAGACAATGGTAGCAGGCATAGGCGTACGCAGGATTTTGCCAAGGGGGGTGTTTATCCGCGGTCAAATTCTAGGTCTACAAATTTTCCGGTCTGCCCAGCCGCCGAAAAGTGAAAATTTTTCATTCCAAATCCGAGGCCAAAAATTTTCCCTCATCAGCCCAGGAGCCGAAAAGTGATTTCTTTTTTTTCATTCCAAATCGGAGGTCACAAACAAATTTTCCCGGTGTTTAACACCTAAAACACCCCCCTTTGACCAAAGGGGGGTGTTTAAACACCCCCAAACACCCCCCCCCCCTGCGTACGCGTATGGTAGCAGGGGAATCATATAGCTCAGATTTTTTAACTGTGGTAAATGTTAGCCAATACCTTTAATTTGTGGGCTGATTCAACTGATTCAATGTATAAGACAGAGGGAATTCGCAAACTAAGGAACAACTTGGCTCCTGTGGTAAAACAAATGGAAAGATTTGTTTTAGGATTAGACTGCATGAGATTTTAAAATACTCTCTAAAATTCAACGATCAGTGTTGCGCATGGTGGCATATGGAATGTGTACAATCATATCATCTAAACCTCTCCTTGGCTTTACTACGAATGTGCTTCAGAACTTTGCGTATGGCTGGCAGAGATTCGGTCTTCCAAGATGAAATCCAACCACCTCCTTTGCGGGTAGTGAAAATAGGCAAATCCAACTTGAGGGTTAAATGCAACGTATTATTTAACGGTCGTAATGATAATAGGCCATTGCAGACTCCTGGAATTTCAGGGCACGTACAGATTGGTAGACGATATGTATGTTGACCATGGACCCAGCGAAGTTTGTCCGATAAATAATGGTTGAAAAAATACAGGAGCTATATGGCAAAACATTCAGTTGGTCGGTCCCCCGCTGTTTGCGATCGGCAAGCGTGAAGTGCGTTACCCCGTTGTTCGCATGTTTGCAAGGATTTTGGGTAACTAAAGAACATTTACACAAAATCAGAATCTTGCACCTCGGAGCAAATAACCAGGGATCGTGTTCTAGCTTACAAACGTGTCCGACGACTGGAAAAAAAAGGAAAATAAATGTGATTTTTGGTTCTTTTTTATCACAATACAAGATCGGGTGCTGTGTGTGATACGGACGCGTGGGGCATCACACACAGCGGCGCTCAGTTTGCTGTACCTGGGGCGGTTCTAACTTGACGTTGGTAAAGCTGGTTTGCTGCCGCTGATACATCTGTGTCATCGGGCGTAGACAGGTCCCCTTATGTTTGGGGGCAGTAATTTCACTTCCCCTTACTCATCCCCCCCCCCCGGCACGCCAACACCACCTTGCTCTCCGTTTTTACTTCTGTTTCCTCGTGTTGATGTTATGTCGTAGTTACAAACATAAAAATCAAAATATTTCTTGAACTTGGGAAAGATATAAGAACTGCACAAAACGTACATATTCTCATATCAAATACTATTACGAATTTATGCAATTAAAACAATATATATTCTTTGTTATTATTATTATTATTATTATTATTATTATTATTATTATTATTATTATTATTATTATTATTACTAATATTAGTAGTAGTAGTAGTAGTAGTAGTAGTAGTAGTAGTAGTAGTAGTAGTATCATCATCAGCAGCAGCAGCAGCATCATTATTATTGTACTGTTATCAGCAGTAGAAGTAGAAGCATTGTAGTTGTTATAGCATTAGTAGTAGTAGTTGTAGAAGTAGTAGTAGTAGTGGTGGTGGTGGTAGTAGTAATAGTAGTAGTAGTAGTAGTAGTAGTAGTAGTAGTAGTAGTAGTAGTAGTAGTATAGTAGATGTTATTCTTGCAGAAGTAGCGACGGTGGTGGAGGTACAGGAGTACCTCATTACATGTTATTGATGTTTGTTTTCTTCCCAAAACAAGGGTATGAGTTTACAAGACAACCCCTTGTAACTTGTGTCATCGTCTCAATTCAGGTAGAATTGCTAAAAACAAAAGAACGCCATGACAGGTACCTTGACATGCAATTCAAACCGTTACAGATATCTTTTCCTTCAAGGCATGAACACGTTTTATAAGATTACGACAAAGACGTACAATGTCACGTGTATGCCTCGTATATCAGTCGTAAGGTCATAATAAATCAAAACATGGTAAATAAGATTTTGACACCGATGTGATTCTAACACTTATATATATTACAATTCATGTAAGATACTGTTGCGAACCTGTCCTCTGGTGGGAAAACATTGTTTCTAAAACAAAAGTTTTGTTTTATGTAAACAGATCTACGGCAGATTCTTCTGACTTCTCATGAATATTGAAGTGAACTGACAACACGATTATATGTTTCATTCTATGATTATTTCAATTAATATTATTGTCGTTCCCAAATTGTGCAACATAGATCTAAAGGCGAGGTTTTCTTCATAATGTAATCAAGACAGCACATTCACCGTTGCTCTTTTTGACAAATGGTATCTGCATTTTGTTCAATTATTTTATCCTATCCCGATCATTTCTCCGATGCTGCTTTATGAGAAAAAAGAGGAAAAAATTCGTTTGAAAAGACGGGACACACAATACGGGAAAAAATCTAAACGGCCTCCTAGTTCGCCACAATATCGACACCCTTCTTGGTTCTAATTAGCCCCATTTTGCACAGAAAAGCTTTTATTAACATTTGATATAAATGGTGCTATCCAGAAACCTTTTAACGTTAGATAATTATATTGATAATAATGGCTATATTTATACCGAGCACATTTGCATCCAGTTAGGATTTGATTTTTTTTTCACTTTTGCCCCCAATCCGAAACATGGATCGACGCCCCTGATTTATACAATTAGTATCCCCTCTAGAATTCTGATTAGAATCACGTAATGAACAATCACTTTTGTTGTAATGCAAAAATAACAATTGTAATTATGCTTTTTCTCTTGCTTTACAGATGTCTTCTATCCATTGCGGACGTTAACGGAATCACAACACGACAGAAAAGCGTAACTTTGTGCGACGCGTGCGCTCCGACCACATTTCAAATCCACTTCTGCGAATTACACTACGCGTGAGTCGGTGCTGATCTAAATCAACCAATGACAGCGGACTTAGCTCGTTGGACCCTGGAGACCCAGCCAATCATATCAATGTGCGGGTATCAGCAAAACAGACGAGTGCCCGAGGAGAGAATTGTGCAAGAGAAAGCGGGAGACAAGATGGCCGATGCAAGAATTGTGGTGCTCGGGGAAAAAAGAGTCGGGAAATCAGGTACGTGGTCTTGCCTTAACCCAATCGAACCCATAATTTCAAAATGCACCGTAACACACATTTTATTTAATCAGCAATGGAGCTCAGTTGGTTAATCATCGTGTGTGTGGATAAAGGCCATTGCGTTGAGGACATTTTTACACTCACATGACTAAATTATTTTCTTGTTAATTGGCGAAATCAAGACATCAGGCGCAGCGCCAATAGCACACAAACAAACGTCTAACATACCCCACCCTACACCCACTCAACACACATTTGCACAAAAAACCAAATTTGCACACAAACAGACAGACAGATACATATTTACAGATCACAAACTACAGCATACACATGAAAACATGCACGCACACACACGTAAATTTCCGCACACACATGCACAATACAAACACAGATACAAACACGTGTGTACACACACACACACACACACACACACACACACAGACACACACAGACACAGACACACACACACACACACAGGCACACACGTACATTGCAAACACATACAAACACCAACAATCTTGTACACCCAGGTCACCCAGCATACCATCTATTTACAAAAACACAAAAGTTTTAGACAAACGCTTTGATGTGATCGACAAAAATTACAGGAGAAATTGATTTTTTTTTCTTCAAAGTTCCAGTATGACCACATTACGCTCTAGTTCTAGATCAGGCAGGACAATCATTTATAGATGTTGACAAGTATATGTCATCCTCCGTGCCTGCAATTGGGGGAATGTATCTATCCCGACCCTCCCCCCCCCTCCCCCGTCCTCCATCTACACCCCTTACATCCATCTCCAAAGTTGACACGGTTCAATTACTGTCACAAACCGGTAGAGTGGCCGCAATATCATCGGTACCTCGTGACACAAAAATGCACGACTTATTCTTCAGGTTGGTGGCACGTGTAATGGCATACAGTGATTTCAGAATCAAGGATAGTCATTTTGCATACACAGCGGGTATTGGTATTTATACGGGGACTACCCTAGATTGCTCATTCAACTGAACAATATGTATATCGTGTATATCATAGATGCTAATCTTGACTTAATGTTATATAGTTTTTTTATAATTTTATAATTTTCTTGTGTTATCAAAATGTTGAAGATAATACAACGACAAAAAACATTAATTTAATATAATTTTCATATTGTCTAAAGGAACATTTTCTTTGTTTATGTACTGAGGTGTGAAATTTAACACTCTAGGTGTTGTCCAATGTAGACATCAGAAAAGTGTACATTTTCAATATTTTTAATATTTAAGGCATGGTATAACAATGTTTCCAGTTTAACAAATCTGAGCTACATGATTCCCTATACTACCAGTGTCTCCGATAAGGTCTAAAATGAAACACTGAAAACATACAGTTTAACACAATCTTTAAGTTCTTTTAACGGAGTTAAACCATTGAGCTACCATTTCAGGGTTCCCCCATAGACTGCTGTGTGTCAGGATTTCCGTTAGCTGACAATTCATGTGCCGATTTTTATTTAGTCTGTACATATTTTACGAGTGAAATCATAACTGTCTGATGTTATGTGTTCTCGGGTGTTTATACACGTCCATTCAAAGTGAGATACGTCAGATAGCAAAGTTTCACATTTTATTAAGTGAGGTTTCCAAAATGTAACGTATCTTTAAAGGTAAACTAGCTCGTTTAGGTAACACTCAGAGAAGAAAAATGTAACATCATGTCTGTGTAAAAAATTGGGCAATACCCTAGATGTTAAATTTAACACCAAGGTTTTACAAGCATGCAATTTGCTCCGTCAATATGGCGTCATGCTCTGAGCACGCTGTCAGTAGTCCCCTTTTATTTTATGAGCGAAAGATAAAACAAAATCGTTAACAAAAACAATACCAGCCTAAGGTAGTTCTGCACTCAGACGGTTGCCAACAATCCCTCGTGCAAGAAAATGTGGAAAGAGGTCGATATACCCTTTAAACTCTTAATCTCTCGTCGGGTATTGGATTTTGCTTCTGCCTCGGTTTGTGATAACCATGGTAACGTGAGAGAATTATGAATATTATTCAGTGTGTACTGCGTGTCTTCTGTGCCAAGATTTGTAAAGACTGACTGTTATGTCAAGCAGTGGGTCTCTATAAAACGTAACGTTATCTGTAGATAGGCAATTGAAAAAGGCCCTCCTTTTCAAATAATGTAAAAAAGGGCGTTCCTTACCGGCGTCTGCAGTGAGTGAATTGTCATCAATTCATACAATTCCATGTCAATAAGTGTTCTAATGCTGTGTCTGACTTGCCGGTTGTGTTTGTACACTACTCTCTAAAAATGAGCAGATACGATATAAAATACTTTTTTTCAATCATGCAAACTCCCGTAATAAGAGTATTAAAGATGATATTCAGTGTGAACTGGAACATTATTTGCTTGTTTCGTTTATTTATTCATTTTTTTAACACGTCATTTTGCAATCATTATGGTATATGCAGCCACTCATGTTCTTTGTAAAATGGTTGCTTGGATTTCAATATTTATCTGTATAAAATGATTCAGTGAAGCAAATTCAAATATAAAGATCTAGATTGTTGGGGTTTTTTTAGGTTTTTTTTTGGCAGTGGAAATAACAACATTGCAACTCAGATGATATTCACTTAAATATCGGCGTAATCGAATTTTGGCAAAATGTACGTTGCAAAAATTTCGCGCTCTATACGCAGTGATACTATACGGTGTTACCTTAGCTCCGTAACCAAATATTAATTTCCGTTCTGAGTACTGACCCGTATGTAACTAATAGGCTTGCAAGACCTGTTATATAGGCGGTGTTACGTATGTGGGTGGGGGCGAGGGGGGGGGGGGCTAGTCCTCTATTGATCAGAGAGAGATAAGAAAACGGCAAGTCCGCAGAAAATTCCAAATGTGGGTCAGCTTATAGCTACGCGTGCACTTTGGTTCTTATTGGTTCTTTTTTTTTTATATATACAGTAAATCGCCATTTTTGGTTTAGTTTGTCCGCTCTGAACCCCTTCCCCGTTGCGTTTCGGCTACCCCACTGACTAAAATGACTAATGGAACGATGGTTACGCAAGACGCCACTAAGTAATGCCTTGCCTTTTTGAAGATGTAATTCGTTAATGGATTTTGGAAACCCTCTGCAAGATTGGCTATACGGCAAGCTTTTCCTTTGTTATCATGTTTGTATGAATTTACTTACTGCAATTGATCCAAAATTGATTTTTTTTTTTAATAATGTAACTTAACCCATTGGAGACGGTCACTTGATTTGCTTAAACACACATTCCCCATAGACCTAGCGACGAGATATCTCGTGTCCAGCCTGCAACGGGTTAAGAAATTCAACAGAAGCGAACAAAAGGGTTCATATCACACATATAAATACATTTGCGCTTGTTTGTACATGGAATAAAAATAATGTAAATACATTATGGAACATTATTTTGCCGCTCTTGTGCAGAAACACGCACAATTTACGATCGGGCGTGTAAGTGACACAGGCGGGAATTCAAATTGAGCCCCTTTTTTCAACCGAATTTTGCCACTGGGTGCGATAAAATTTACCAAATTAAATTTGGACGCGGCGTATTCTTGACGAAGACAATTCCAACGCGTTGAAGCGAGTAAATCGTGCGCTGCATGCATGCATCCAAGAATAAATTGAAGGTAATATCTCTAGCGTACTAATACCCAACCGCAGGACAAAATAGAATGAAATACACGAACCTCATATATACACGTCAATGTTAGGTTGTAAAATGAAGTACACGTACATTAATAAATTGATTATAATTCTCTAAGATTAATCAACCGGCCAACTCGTCTAAAACTTCAGTTCAGTGAACCCTCGTGTACAAGCGATTGATGTGTTTCGGATGCGTAGGAAAAGATCACGTCTAGACAAATCATGCTTAAAAAAATTGTGTGTGTGGTTGTTGTGTTAGTTGTGTGTGTGTGTGTGTGTGTGTGTGTGTGTGTGTGTGTGTGTGTGTGTGTCGTCGTGTGTGTGTGTGTGTGCCATGTCTGTGTGTGTCATGCGTGTGTGTGTGTCCGTGCGTGTGTGTATTTGTGTATTTGTATGTGTGTGTGTGTACGTGTGTGTGCTTATGTGTGTGTGTGTGTGTCTGTGTCTCTGTGTATGTGTGTACGTGTCTGTGTGTCTATGTATGTGTATGTCTGTGTGAGTCTGTGTCTTTGTGCATGTGTGTACGTGTCTGTGTGTGTCTATGTATGTGTGTGTGTGAGTCTGTGTCTTTGTGCATGTGTGTACGTGTCTGTGTGTGTCTATGTATGTGTGTGTGTCTGCCTGTCTGTCTGGGGTGCACCGTATGATAATCTTTCCTTCATATCCATACTTATCCGTCCTCCTAGATTCAATTTACACTTTAATGCTTTATACAAATTTGAAAGTAAAATTCAACTAGTTAATTTTAATTACGTAAGGGGGTCTATAAGTTGTACAAGCATAACTTCTTAGTAGGCCCCCTCGTATTTAAATTTATAATACTTTGTGGTTGTATAAATTATATAAATATGTATTATCATTTTAACGAACATACACTATGTGGACGTTCAAGTTGTATGTATTACTTCATATCATTTCCGATTATATCTTGTGATAAATGTATACTCATATATTCTGTTGTTGAAATAAGAAAATATAAGAAAATCAAATAAAAAAACAAATACTAGTATTATTGGCATCAATGAAACATTATCAGCAGAATTACTATCTCCAATCGTATTATTAACCAGTTGGAGACGATTTGATTTGTCTATAACATACATTTCCCATAGACTCTAGCCCGTGATATTTCGGGACCAGTCCTGAACGGGTGAATATTAGACCTATGACGTGTACATGAATATTACCCTGTTACCTGTATGAATTCATCCCTCATTTATGAACTTTACGTGTACGATTTATCGACCAGTGTTGTAAACATAAGATCTTAGAACTCAACACTTAATTGTCTTTAACTTCAAAGTAGTGTGATATCTTGGGATCCTTCTGTCAGTCTGTAATAATAAAATAATAATAAGGCTATTTATATAGCGCAGCAGGTCCGTCAGTGAGACGCTCATGGCGCTGTCAAACATGTATAAACACATAAATAATAATATAACATACAATAAACTACACAGTTTCTACATTATATACGAACTCCAAAGCACAAATCACTTCAGAAAGCCAAATCAAGTTATGGGGTACATTATGTCATATTAAATTATTAAATAAGTGTGTTTTTCAAAGATGTAAGTGCAAATAAGAAAATATTTCTCAAATTTAGAGAAATTTTACTGTTTAAGCCCTTCTATCAATTACATTATGATACGGCCCTTCTGCCGTACAACTGCGCAAGTCGTTGCTCCCTCGAGTACTGAAATCTGTTTGGTTTAGATTGCAGTATATCCGGGGAAACAATGTTTTTTGAGAGATGAAATATTTGTTACAGCAAAATACAGCCCTGATAACATTTCCCACAAACGCGCCAAAAGCAAATTGGGTAGAAAAGAAATACCTTTTACAGAGTAGATGGTCATGCATTAAACCGGATTCAAACAAATAAGTGGCAGAAATTCTGATCTTATACGAAAAGGATCTATAGTGACGTCTTCTTTTATTTAACAGTTACATCCATTAATCACACAAGTGGTATTAGCACTAGATAACAGTTAATGAGCGTGTTACTTGTAACCGCGCATCTCCACTGCAAATAGGTTTCTGTGGTTGGAGAATAATTTGCGGGCGAATCACCAAGAATAGAAATCCCTTTTCATAGTACTACGGATGTCTGACAACATGAACTGTTGTGTCATCTTTTGTTATTCTATCAGATGGCCCCCAGACATGGCGGACGAAATAATGTAGTGGTCTTTAACTCTTTACAGGCTGAATTTATTCTGAGGGGTTAATAATGAAAATGGTTCTTTTCATATTTTCTGAAAATGGGAGTCTGTATGGATGTTGCTTAAACACAATGGTTATTTTCTTTACTGTTTCCTGTAAAATGGTGTACGAAGGAGAAAAAGAAATTATTACGGTTGTTCAATTTAATTGTGCAAATATGTACAACAATATGCAACATGAGCACTATAAGGGTTAAACTGGATTGGTCTATAATGCAAATTAGAACAAAAAATATATAATGTGCGAAATGTAAATATATATCTGCTTTTTATAAGTGAGTAATGAATGTATCACAGTTTTGCAAGCTTTGAAATTACATTGTGTAAATACATCGGTTTAAAGAAGGAGATGCTATCTAAGAACAATTAGCAAACTATAGGAATCAGAAACTCAGTTTTTGTGGAATTTTAGACTTTGATTTGAAGC
>JZLH01S0334088.1:21992-35380 GCA_001188425.1 Eucidaris tribuloides | reverse complement strand
GGCAAATAAAACTCTGCATTTTCTTGCACGCTCTGTCTAGCGATGATGTCATATCTTTAAGAGAAGGGGATTTCCCGATAAAAACTCACGTCAATTGTACAATTTGTCAGAAGATAAAGTCAAATGAAGTAATCGAACGTATCCACATTTATTAGTAGTTCATTCTTTTATTTTGGGGCAGAACAAAGGTTATAAATTTAGTTATATTTCATGTTGAAATGCTGCTTGATAATTCACTTGTAGAAGGTGTATCTTTACACTCCTTTCACTCATCTAATTGAATTACTAATTAAATTGCTATGGCTGACAAAATAACAAAAACGTAAATTATTTTTGTAGAAAAAGACAATATTGGAAACGACAAATAAATGCCCTACAATACACCCCACAACTTTTGATAGTTAAGCTGCCACTGGCAAGATATGTGTGGATAAACATTACACACTTTACACGTGACTTACACCTCATGCGTACTCTTAGTAATACCACAGCAGTTTATCGGGGAAAACAGATATGTCAAATACCCGTACTCATATAATTTTCACTCTTTAATGATCACTTAACATGCCTAATGATCATTTTGATATACAATAATCTTACGGTTTCACTCTAGACCTTATTAGAAACACTTATACTTTTTAGAAAAAAACAGAGCGACAATATTCGAAACTCACAAGCGGCAGGTGATTAAAAACATAGTTTAACATTGTGGAGATTCAATCTGAAAAAACCCACAACTATCAAACCTTGTTTATCTAAGCTTAACAGCAGTGCTTGACGGCCAAATAATCCATCTTAGAATGCAACATTTTGGAACGTTATGTTGCCACTGGCAAGATATGTAGGCCTATACGAATAAACATAACACGTGACTTATACATCAGGTGTACTATTAATTGGAACACATCTGTCTATTAGGGAAGCGGGCTTGGAAAAAACAGGGTACTGAAGGATTTTTCACTCTTTTTCAGCAGTTAAACTTAATGATCAGTTTTGACGTACATGTACAATAACTTTTAGGACTTCACTTCAAACCTTATCAGAAACACTTATAGCTTGGTTAAGTATGACTTTTAGAAATTTTAACCTGGGAATCATTGTTCAATTATGTCTTTCACCATGAATCGGATTTACAAATGTATTCTCTCAAACGAAAACGAAATAATGGCGGATCCGTCTGAACTCTGACGAACTACCCATTGTTGTGAAAACCGCTGTGACATTTGTGAACTCGTTACGGTACAAACTGTTTTTTTTTGTCCGCCACGTGAGTTTATCCACACAAAAAATCCCCAATTCAATGACGATTTTTGACTTGGATATGATATTGTTCCTGTTGGATCGGGACAGGCTGGTACTTGTTGAAAATCACAATTATGCCATCTGAGCTGGTTGTCTGGTTCCTTGGTTTCTTCCCCTGCCTGATTGTTTGGGGGGGGGGGTCGGTCTCTATCTCGGTCCTCTTCTTTTTGCTTGATTTTCATATTTCTTCCTGTACCCTGTTTGTGGTTTTTCTACAAAGTTCGGTTTTCATGCATACATGGATATCGATGCAGAACCATGTTTTGCACGTTGTCCGTTTAACACTGAAAACGATTGTAGACCTGTCTAAAATTAAATCAAATCAAATCAAATCAAATCAAACATTTATTTCGAATATAAAATCATAGTAAATTTTTTTACAATTACAATGAGTATAAGGAGTTTGCCCCAAAGCATACGCTTGGTGTAGGCAATCCCTGAAATATATCAAGACAAACACATTATGTAAAATATTATTATACAAAAAACAAACAAAAGAAAAATTAAACAAAACGAAACAAAACATCACAAAACGAATAAAATCTAAGATCCTGACATTAAGTTCATTTAAATTCCATTAAACTCGATTATGAGTGACCATTGAAAAGAGGAAATTTATCTTAGTTCACATACACTGTCGTTCTTTTTTGTACTCTTTAGTAATCCAAATACAGTGAAACATTGGTTATTGATTGAATTTAATTCCCACCCATTTAAGAAACGATATCGTAGAAGGAATCTGAAAACTTTATACATGTATCAGCCATTCCATACTTTTCTCACGCGAGTCACGCATGCTGTATGTTACAAGTCACAAGCCAGAGTATAGATGATTGATTTACATGATCAGGTAAAGCAAACAGCTTCACTATTTTCTCGGTTTTTTTATTTATAATCTGATATGTGACTTGTGTGACATAAAACATGCGTAACTCGCGTGACATCTAAACATGGAATGGCTGGGATATATTCACCATAACCTACTTACATACCACCGGTTGTGTTGCCGTATAGCAGAGTTTAGACCAAGTTCACATTTTATTTGTTAGAATATTCGCCCCAAATTTGAAAAAAAACTCATATTTTATATTACATGTGATTTTAAAAGTTTTGTCACGTATATATACCTCAAATGACCTCAGTTTCAACTGGTAGCTCCAAGGTTTCAACCACTTTGAGTGTTCTCTGGCGATTAAAGTGGATATCAAACTCGCTCCATGCAACCTCAACCTCATTAACTAAGAATGCAAATTCTTTGAAGAAAAATGTGATTATTGTTACGCTTAAAGATCCTTACATCTTATTCTACAGACATTTAACGTCAGATTTAAAGGATAGGCCTCATTAGCCCCCAACTTAGATGGTTTGATAGTAATCATTATTGTTCGACTAAATGACAGAGTAAACTCTTTTGCGGTTTTTGTCTTTTGAAGTGCGACAACGAAGTTGTCATAATTGATTTAAAAAACGCGCCGTGATTTATGTACACCCGAGGGCAATTGTATAAAAAAAATGAAATTCTTTATTTAATTATATCGAAGTCTAGGGAATTAAATTAGATACAAACATGTATTGACCTACCTGAGTCAGGTAACGTAGCAACCCGGGGGGGGGGGGTCGCTCTCCACACGGCCTGCTACGCACCCGCGTCCAGAAAAAGCGTCGTAAAGAGTCCCTTTTCCAGCCATCGGACGTCGTCGACGTCTTTTGGAAATAGGGTAGCTTTTTCAACTCAAATCGCTAGCAATCGCCGCTTAGGGTAGCCTTTTCTCACATGTCATGCCATTTAGGGTTACTAATTTGGTTTGTAGATTACGCCATTAAGGGGTGCAAATTTGACTACATCTATTAACATCTCCAAAATGAACGTTTTTTAATAAGGAAAATTATAAATGAATTATTGATTTAACTTTTTCGGGTTCTGCAATGTACAATAATGTTTTAGATGAGAAAGACAGTTGGGTAGGGAATTAAATTAGTTGATTCCACTGTTTACGCCACTTAGGGTATTAAATTAGTGGATTTCCAGTTCACGCCACTTAGGGTATCAGGATGAGTGGATTTCATGGGAGTCACGCCGTTTAGGGTAGCTTTCCTCATGCGTTACGCCATTTAGGGTAAAAAATTTGGTGATGTGGGTTACGCCGTTTAGGGTGCATTTCTGAGGTTGTTGGACACGGGTGGGATACAGGCCGTCTGGAGAGCGACCCCCCCCCGCGTAGCAATGGCCTCATTATAGACTTTAGTCAGTATGAAGATCTGATTCTATAATTTTATGGTGACGGGTTGATAACCTTATATACGAATTGCATGAAATATATTAATCCAACTATAACAATGCGTGGCTGCAGCTCCTAAAGCACAGATTAATCCATATGTACATTTGTAAAATATAATAATGACAATAGGTAGAAGAGTCTGAAAAAGTACTTTTTATAATTATTGTGATATTTTATGTCAAGTAAAGGTGAAAATACTTTCCACGAATATCATGGTAAGTGACTTACATATCATGATTCATACTTAAAGAACATTGACATGATTAGGAGAAGTGAAAATTCCCCAAGGACCAAATAGGTTGAGGCGTATACCAATTCATACACCAGCTAGAAGGATTTGTCTTAATTCAGTTTACTTGGGTAGAAACAAACGTTCATTTACCATTATTAAATTATTCCGATGCCCTGATAAAAATCGATCTCATACAAAGCTACACAACAAAATCGCCTGTCACAATGAGTACCAATGATGATTGTTTAAAAAGATCTTAATATTTGACAATGAAATTTAGACAACAGAGGCCTTGAACGGTGTAATTGATTCTAGATTAATTTTATTCCGAAGTAAGGACTTTTTTCAACCCTGCCATTTTCTTTTAAGTATTCCTTTTCTGCTCATGAGTCTAAAACAGCCATCTTACAAAAAATAATGTTAGAGCTGCCCGTCATCTGTTGTCGAAAATACCTCACATCGAACTCATGACAGAATCAATCGTGAAAACATCTGGATAAAAAGGAAAAATGTTATACAATAAAAAGTTTGATAAAAAGCAGACGTTTTAAATATGTGACACGCTTACCTGTAGATAATACCATAAAATATACCAAATACAGGGGTAAGTCATTCCCCTCGATTTTACTTTACTTCTGTCTACCCTATGATGTCATCTGACAGCATTCCATCTCCCACTAATGACCCCCCAATTAGTTTCCAATTTCCTCGAATATGTGTATGCTCATCATCTTCTCGGTACTAGGAGTCGTTCCGCTCCTCTCAAACGCAGTCAGTACTCAAGAGTGAGGAGGTGATGGGGTGGATACCTCCGCCCCCCCCCCGAAAAAAAATCGGCACAAAAGAAAAAATTTGAGAGAGAGACAGGGTTTCTTTATCAATTTAAGCTTTTTCAATTATGAGATGTCTCTCTTTGGGACATATCGAACACCTTGTTTGATCAACTCCTCCCTCATCAAACAAAAATCCTGGCTACGCCACTATCATCCCCTGATGCGTTGTCAGGACAACAAAGCATCTCCAAACGTGAGGAGGCGAGGAAGACGGATCTTGCGTGTTGACATAGGACCGGGAACACGTCTGTAAAATCGGTCATTTCCTATCGGATTCTCGTCAAGATGTAGTCTGGATTCCAGACTCTCTTGCGAAGGGTTCCCCAAAATAGTTCTCCGCCCTGAGCGTACAGGTCAATTGCATTACGTCAGTGCAGCAGCCACTGCTGGTAGGAACTTACAAAAGGACAGCTTTGTTGCAAAAAGCGCTAAATCAATTTTCCACCAGAATTGAGTTATTAACCTTTTCAGGCCCACACTGAAAATATCACATTCAGAGTCTATGGTGTATTGCCACCTTGGTACCGAGAGAGTCAAACATCAACGCAGTTATCACTCGTATAATATATTGTGGTACAGCATAACAGTTGAAGCCAAATTATACAAGGAAGTACGAAATATCTCGTGTTTTACTTTTATTTTCCATAGGCGCGTGTACAATCCCGGCCAAGGAAAAGCGTTTTTTTCCCCCAAAAGTTACACGAGTGGACTAAGACCAGTTTGCAATCAAACTCTTCAAATCTCCTTGAGGTGGTTATTTTTGTTAATGCTTTTTGAGAAATGGAACGTGGCCAAGTACGCCAGACGATTATTTTGAACTATTCATTGATGACCGTTTAGGGCCACCAGATTTTTGGTTTTCCCTAGATGGGTCACAATTCCAAATATTGTCTGGTAGCCAGACTAGGCAAGTAGGTGTTTGAGGAAATTCACATCGACAAGACAATCTCCCCAAGAACCTTCTCAAATATATTTCAATTGATTTTAAATGACGGACGTCGTGAATAGCAAAGAGGACGTATTAGACAGTTTAAATGACGTGAATTAAGGCAGTAAGTGGGATGCGAATAATGATGTGTCAAACCATTATTTTAATAAAATTGTTGCTGTAATCTCGGTTTATAGTCTTAGAGGTATCAACTTCTAGAATATAATATTTTTATAATATTTTCAATAACTCGGAAAAAGGATGGACCAACTGATTTTTAACCTGTAACCTATTGCTTTTCAGGTATGGTACCACCTCCAGGCTACGCTTTGTGAGAGCGATGCCACTGCTAACTAGAGATTAGTATCCAATAATCAAATTCTGCTCGAAGCTTATTAAATTCATAAGCCGTCAGTACAGAACGAATATTTAATGAAAGATTCGCAGGGAAAATTTGTAGTATTTGCATATATTTCTTTTTCTGTTTATAATTTTCGTTGTAGCAATATCCAGAATCTGATGATTCACATCAGAAGAAGAAGATTTACCCTCGACTAAACGGAAGTCGTGTAATCATGGTAATTATGGTGTATTTCATGTGGCTTCATGACGTTATAGGAGATGAAGAGCAGTTACAAAAGAAGATGAAGAAGAAGAAGAAAAGAAAAGTAAAAGAACAAGAAGAAGAAGAAGAAAAGAAGAAGAAGGAGGAGGAGAAGAAGTAGAAGAAGAAGAACAAGAAGAACAAGAAGAAGAAGAATGGGAAAGAAGAAGAACAAGAAGACGAAGAAGAAGAAGAAGAAGAAGAAGAAGAAGAAGAAGAAGAAGAAGGAGGAGGAGGAGAAGATGAAGATGAAGAAGAGGAAGATTATTTTTAATTGTCGTTGTTTTTATTCAGCACGAAGAAGAAAACTGTGGCTGGAAAAAGCATAATGCATGTGGATTTAACTCCAAAAGACAGACTCCACGTGTTAAATCAACTCTGCGGGCGTTGAATCGAAAACATGAACAGGAGAAACCATTCGCTCCTCGCTATTTCTGGAGGAGCATGTTTCTTCTGTCTCTGTTGCCATGGTAACAATACTCCGGAGATGAATATCCTTGGATTGTTTTGGGATGTTCTCACGCTATGTCAAGATGGTCTCATCCTTTTATCTGTGCAGCAGGCAGTGTATATTAATAACTTGGCGTTTTCATCTTCAAATAACAACAGTCTCATGATTCCCATCCTTTGAAAATAAGAAGTATTAAGGGTCGGATGATAAATAGATGTGTTATTGGTGTTATTTTAGTGATCATGCATCTGTGAAAACAGTTTGTCTGTCTACACGACAAGGTCGTACGAGTTAGTACCTAGACAATTTTACACTACATGTATTTCCAGCCAACATTTTCAACTTTATGAAAAAAGGGAATAAAAGCAAACATTACCTTTGACAGAAATCATAGCATCCATTTCAATCTTTAAAGACTACGAAAATGAAGTTAGATTAGATATTTCATTTTATGCAGATATGGAGATATGCCATTTCATATGCAACTCATTTTCATTCTGAGCATGTTTGCTGGTCATCTCTGTGTTATTAAATTCATGATAAATTAGATCAAATATTTTATTTTCAATGACTGTCGCAGTAGGCTATGAACCGGGAACCTACTGTTATCAGCGACACTACCACTAGCTATACTGGGTAACAGCTTGCCGCGGTTTACTTGGTGTAGGCCTATTTATTTAGTTTATGCATTAAACTACATGTATTAAAATTAAACTAGAGTACTACTCCATGATGGAAGATTTTCATTAATAGTTTACGATTTCCTTGGTTTGCAAAGAAAGTATATTACATTTGCATTATAATATGGGAATGTTCACCTCAAATGTAACAAATATTAGATTGATAGTCCGAACAGATAAATTTTCTCGGTAAACATTGTCCCACGCATACATGTTTATGTTAGTAGTACTTTGTCAGCGTGATGGTTTGTGTATACATGTTAGAGGTATTTGTTTTGTTTTGAAAGGAGTTTTCTGCTATTTTCAAGTACTCTGTTTTGTACCAAAATGTTGTTTTAAGAATACGAAGTATAACACGACATTTTGAAAACAGTTTGTCTCAAATGATGTTGTTCTGGACATTATCTTTAACTGTTGTACATCCCATACATGTAATGTGTTTCCATACTGACTGAGACGGCAACGGGAGGGAGTTTTCCTCGTAAGCCACCGCCAGTGACTTGCGAGAAATCAGTTCATATCTCCGTCTGAAAAAAGAGCGACTGTTTTGAAGCGCTATGGATATATGCATGCAATATCGCCCAAAAGGTGAGATTACAAATGCAAGATCAACACAATACCCCGGAGATCAGTCTAATTAAATTTTCTGAGTAGGGATCGCCATCCTTATACCGTTATCTGTTTTGACAAGTCCGAGCTTCTCTGTCAGTATAAGCGAAGTGACCGCTCTATCAACGCACGGGTACCTTGTTATTACATTTCCAGATGAAAATTTCATGGTAACGGAGAATATCCATCAATATTGCCCCGTGTTTCATCTCTGAATATGGTTGTATGTCATAAATATGATCAAATGATAAACCTCGTGACTTGTTAAAGGATTTTCTTCCGTTTCATATCAAATGATATAGAACTCCGTTCGAAAATTATTTGATGGACGAACTTTCTACGACACAAGACGACTGCCCCATTCATTGATTTCGTCAGCTGAAGTAGACAACAGAGTATTGCATATTTTTGTCGGAATGTTATTTCGAAAAACAAACACTAATTTATTTTTTAAACTCTTACTAATAAAAATAAAGATGATAAGCGATATTATGCAGGTAAACGCCCGGGCACAAACTTCTGTTCATGTTTGCATTGCATGTGTGACGGAATATAATTCCAAGTAATACGTAAAAAAATGTAGATAAAGTTTTCATTGATAGATTCAAGAGAAATCGCTGTTTGAATAATTGCATGTAATTCTATTGGAACAATATACATGTACACGGGGATGCCTGCTTTGTTAAATATTTTGATAGCATTTTATTTTTGCGGGTTTTTTTTTTAAATTAGAATGACAGGGGCAAGGCGCATTCTTATTGATTGTTACTATAAATCTGATAAGATAACTTGATTTGATTTATTATGTGACGGATCGGTGATGCTTTAAATCATAGTGACTTCAATCAAGGGATTTAAGTCACTGATTTAGATCGAGTTATTCAAATCAAAGATTTGATCTTTTGATCAAAGATTTAAATCAAAGTGATGAAACTCACTAATCGAACTCATAGCAACAATAATTATGATTCAAATCAAATGATTCTTTTTAATTTATTCGAATTCAACAACCCGTGAAACGGCAACCCCTCTCCCAATTTCTTAGTTTCGTAACGTCTCTTTAGTTTAGTACCTCATTCCACTTCCTTTTTATATCTCCATGATGTTCGGGTTGCAATAAATGTCATGTCATGAGCCAATAAGCCATTTCGTATAGTTATTAGATGAATCAAATGATATAATAATCATTTATCTGAAGACTGAAGAGCTGTTCTACTGGGTCATCTGAGAGCAACCACTCTTAAAGATTGTGTCATTGATTTGCGCGTCAAAAAACATCTAAATGAATGAAGTCAGCTGAAATCATATCCAATGTGAAGATTAATATAACTTAACACCTCTCATAGAGACTTGGAGTAAAATAATGAGTTTTGGTGAAAATCTGGACAGTTAAACTTCATCCTTTTTCAAATGACTCTGAAGTCTTTAAAAAAAAAATCTGTGACGTCGACGTGATCGGGCCGTCCCAAAATTGTCCAATCAGCCGTTAGCCGAAGGTCGTGCGGAGGTTAGCCGTTTAACCAATCAGTGCGCTCCGCGGGTCTTGCGACGGTACACATAACCGTGATTCGCAATTTGAGCAAAATTTAAATTCACGGAAAGAACAACATTCTGGTAACATGTCGTTATTAGTTTTTCTCATAAAACAACAAATTCATGACGTATGGATCTCAAACTTTCAACACACCATTTGTAAGTACTAAACTACCGTTTGGTATTGATAATGAAGGGAAGTAATGGACTTGCACATTCCTCACACAATCTTTAAAGTAAAGTGACATGCTGCACTATACTTTTGCTACAATGTGCATGTTCAGTAGAATATCTTCGCCATTATACATTCTTGAATATAAATCTCGTGCAGACATGGTTTATCTCATCCTTTTCACGTTGAGAAATGTATCCAGTTTTAAACATTGTCTTCTTGCAAAAGCTGGATGAAAAAGAATAGCAACGCAACATTGATCGACGTTTCGATGGATCATGGAGGTATAGAAGAGAGACTTCTACCTCCATG
Organism: Eucidaris tribuloides; assembly: GCA_001188425.1. Classification (NCBI taxonomy): domain Eukaryota; kingdom Metazoa; phylum Echinodermata; class Echinoidea; order Cidaroida; family Cidaridae; genus Eucidaris; species Eucidaris tribuloides. Next base: position 25,445 of record JZLH01S0334088.1, on the reverse strand, counting down.
GATGGACTTACCATCGACCACTCAAAACTACCAAAGAAACCCAATGGAGTTTCACTTTACTATCAGCCGTGCATAAATTCAAGTGACCGTGATCCTCGTTTCTCGAGCCAAATTCCAGGCGAATCTGCCACCATTCCAAGCAGAAGTTTGAAAACGGAAATTCATACTAGCGACTGTCGATGCCGTTCCGGCAAGATGTGATTCGTTTTCCCCAATTAATCGACCTCTTACCACCTGATACCCTAGTTATCCCAAGGTATGTCAAGCAGCCCCCCCCCTTTTTTTTCCGATCGAAACAGCAACATCGCGATAACGTTACAGGATGAGTAATGGCGGCTGCAGGTTAAAAGCTTAGGGAGGGTGAAAACTAATAAGTATAGGAGGTGGAACGTCAAAAAGACCTAAATTTGACGAACGACACTACAAATTCCCCATAACTTTCTGTATTTTAAAATTTCAGGGGACGGCCGCCCGTTTGCATCCCACCAAACAGGGAGGCGGCCGGCCCTTCCCCCCGCCATGAGGCTCCGCCCTTGAAGATGGAGTCTCTTTTGCAAATTTGTACCCATGCAAAGTTGGATGTGATTACGTATTTTTCCCTCCTCCCGAGGTCGTAGAATCGGATAACCCGCTAACGTACCAACCTCCGGCACGCGTTCCACTTTCTTACAACCCCAGAAGTTTTGTTTTCAACGCTGGACCCTACGTCACTGTGACGTCACTGGGACGCGGCGTGTCTCCCGAACAGTCAACACCTATCTTGCAAGTATTGTTATAGCTTTATGAGTGAGAGCACGTGTGTTTCCGGGCGACATATTCGTTGCAAAACATACCCGTGTTTTCGTAGCTTACAAATTAATCTAAGTCAACAATAAGCATCTGAACTAGATAGAAATGTTTTCTGGAGGAATTTTCGTGGAAAGTCGTGTATTTGGGAATTCACTTGATCGCTGAATGGGCATAGGAGAATATCAGATTTCTAAAATGATAAATAGTATTGAGGAAACTTTTCAGAAAGAACATGGTTCGGTTCCACATCAACTGCGATGGGATTTGCATAATTTCTCAGGTATGCCAGTAAATATCATTTTACTATCTTATAATTTTCAGGTGCAAAACAATCAATAGTCATTCCGTTCAGGTGAAAATAAATAAAGCAGAATAAAGAGAGAAAGTAACATTTTTGCAGCACAGGAAGATATTCTTTTCTTCTCTTTATTGTATCTGTCCTGAAACTTATCCCCCCCCCCCTTCTCTTCCTTCTTCTTCTCCTCTGCCTTCCTTCTTTTCTTATTTTCTTCTTCTTCTTCTTCTCCTTCTTCTTCTTCTTTCTTCTTCTTCTTCTTCTTCTATTTTTTTCTTCTTTTTCCCCATTCTTCCTTTCTTTTTTCTTCCCACATTCTACTTACCTTAGGTCCATATCTACTTACCCCTTTCAAATAAACGTTCTATCAAACCATCCTAACTTCATGTCAGAAGCACACTAACCAAAAACCAAATTGACCGTTGAAAGCACAATAACCAAAACCGTTGACCGTTGACTCTGTGTACCTGAGCTTGAACTTTGAAGTAACAATAACATATTTTTTCAAGAAATGAATTTCAGTATAAGACGTTACTAAAAAGTTGTGGTTGAATGTAATTGTATCATTCATCCTAATCTCTCCCACACATAAAATAAAGAAGAAAGGAAAACTGAAGAAAGATAAAATTTATGAATATCATTGCTTCAAAAGATATAATGGCCTTACCTGTCTACATACCTTTCATAGTGCACTTTTAAAAACCGTTCGCTGCTGTCCCCACCTACGTCATTAATGTTCAGTTGGTAGATCGATCGAAAACTAAGCGATCCTGTTGTCACCTATGATATGTCAATGGTATTATGTTGAAGAGAGAGAAGGAGAGAGGGAGGGAGAGACAAACAGAGAAAACTAGGTTACATGCACGTGTATGAAAAACCATCGCTATGAAATTCGTCGCATAAAATCTTATGATCATGCTCACAAACACATTGTGTGTATTATTTCCACAAAAGCCGGTCGATGGCATTACCTAGATATGTGGGCCGTAGAATAATGGTATACTACAGAAGTTTCTCCATCACAGAGCTATACAGCGTGTATCAAAAAAAAAGTAGACACTTAGAAAAACAATTATTAGAAATTGTTTTCGTGATTTTGAGATTATTTTTTGATATGAACATTTTACCTTGAACCTAAGCTATCTGATGGAAGCTATGCTGATGACACTATTCGGTATTCGAAGTATTTCACCAGCGAGTGAGCTACACAGCTCGCTTAATTGTGCAATGGGCCAAAAATTGCATTGGCACAGAATTTGTGTTTCTTATAAATCTGTTTAATGCCCTTATGCCTCACAGAACAACGTCTGCAGAAGCTCTCACTGATGTGGCACCCAAGAGTATTCGAGGAATTCAGCATTGGCTCAGAGAAAGAGCTAATATCAATCAAATTTTTGTGACAAGAAAAGACAAAAAATGAAGCAGTGATTTCAGATATCCGCCCAATAAAAAAGAAGAGAGAAGTCATGTTTGCAAGATGAACGTGTGAATTATTAAAAAAATAAGATAAGTTTCTTCTTTTCAGGGGTTGAGGGTTGTAATTTGTATCTGAATTATTGCTTTAATTTTGCTTTCTTAACACAGAATTGATATATGGCTCTTTTCTGAAGCATGGCTGAGGATTAGAATGTAGCAAAATGAAACAATGATCCAGATACACGGCGCCCTAAACCCTTCAAAAACAAGAAATGCGATTTCTTTCATTCAGCAGTTCATGTGCAAACAATGACATTTTTTCCCTTTTTTATGAGGGTTACTTCTGAAGTCATTGCTTCATTTTGTTCTTTTTTGCCCAGCATAAAAAAATTTGATATTAATTTCTTCTCGTGAGCATGCTCGAGGATTCAAATCCTTTGTTGGGCACATCAAGGTGAGAGCTTCTGCAGGCACCGGTCGTGAAAGCATAAACATTGAACATATAAAAACACAATTCTGTGCGCAAATGCATTTTGCCGTATTGGACAAAATGGGCGCCGTGCTCACTCATGCGTAATACTTTCAATACCATAGTGTCATCAGATAGAGCTTAGGTCCAAGGTAAACAATTATATGCAAAGAAATAATTCTCTTAGATCATAAATATTTCCGTAATAAATTTTTTCTGAGTGTCTACTTTTTTATACACGCTGTATACACTACAATAGACAGCAAACCCGGCTCCATTCATTAATAGTCACGTGGTAATGACCACAATGCATGCTTTAAAACATAGTAAACATTTTTTTTTTCACTTTGAGGAATGAATTTATGTAGCGAATATATGTGAGGGCTTAACTTTACTCCACTGGTATCTACTCAGTACAAAATGGCGACACAGCCTACTCCCTCGAAATATTGTTGTTGTTTTTTATCTCAAGTGTTACCACTTA
>JZLH01S0333966.1:48530-71013 GCA_001188425.1 Eucidaris tribuloides | reverse complement strand
CCAGTTTGTTGACGCGTGCTTTGCCGCTATTGTAAGTCCATATTATCATAACGTCACGTCGTCAGTAAGAACAGAGAACCAGTCAATCTTGTAGCCGACAAAATGGCTCAAGTTACCGACAAAATAGCCAGAATGCACACCTTTTCAAGTGATAGACAAGAACAAACAACGCAATTTTTTCAACTGCGCTCGCATTATAGGGCGCCAAGATTTTGTTTGACCGTGCTTTGCGATGATTTGTCAATCATTTTATAATACGTCATGTCTTCGGTAACGAGACACGTCATTCTTTTACGACAAAATGTCTCAAGTACCGACAAACAAGCCAAGAAATGGTACTTATTGAAGTGTAAAAATGCAAAATTTTATCAAAACTCGCTCGCTTTGCTCGCTCGCCATAACGACCAAGATTTTGTTTGACGGTGAATTGGTCGTTAACATAAGCTTGTCGGTATTATTATCATAACGTCTTGTCGTCAGTAATGAACAGGAGAACCACGTCTCTCGTGATCAACTAGAAATGTCCAATAAACAAAATCATGCAATAAAATTGAATTCTATGTAAAATGCGAAATTTTCAAACTCGCTCGCCCTCGCCTCGCTCACAATCTAACTCATACTTTCTGAAACTTTCCTTACCCACAATGTCGAGTCATAATTGGCATTAATAAAAGAAGGCGAAATGTTATTGATACTAAAATGCAAGGAACGAACCAGGTGAATGAATTCACACGGTATTGAAACAGGCTTCGAAAAGCAATGTTTGTCAACATAATGACCTCGTATAGATTTTCAAGGATGAGGAACGTTAAGCCAGACTTTAGATAGAAAGGGTCTAATATTTGGTATATACTGAACTGAAAAAAACCTTGCATTTTGGGCCTGTTTAGGCGCTCGCCGCTTTTGCTCCCTCGTGCATTAAAAAATCCATTTGTAATAAATGATCAATTCTGTTATCTCGTCCTAAGTATGTACCCTCGAGACCCACTCCCATTTACCAAAACAACATTTGCAACAACTTTGCACAAAAATGCCAATTATCTTCTTCCTCATCAAAAAGTGGGCGCCCTGAATACACAATATTTTCAGGAAAACTGTCAATTCTGACCCTGGAGGGGACCCCCCCCCACCTTCCCAATTTATGCGTAATCAACAATTGGCTCACCCTTTTGCCCCGACAACAAGAGAGTAATCATGATTCCTTCATGACTATGGGCGCTGAAACACACCTTTCAAGGCCAAAATGGTGCAATTGGTTTCTAACCCTGGGGGGTCTCCCTCCCGACCTCCCATCTGTCCAAAACAACATTCGTCACAACTTTGACACAGAATGCCAATTATGTATTCCTTCATGGAAAAAATGGACGCTGAAAACGCACAATTCAAAAGGGCAAAAATGTGCAAATTTCTCCACCTGGGCAGGGACCCGGCCCTCCTAGACCCTCCCCATTTTTATCGCATCAATAATTGTCCAAACTTTTTGCAAAAAAGCAAGAGACAAGCGAGGTCAACATGCATTCCTTCTTGAAAAATGGGCGTTGAAACACACTTTTAAGGCAAATATCAAATTTTTCACCCTGCGGAGGGGAACCCCCTCCAGACCCTCCCAATTCATATAACTAACAAATCGCCACACCTTTTTGATCCAGCAAAAAATACAGATTTATGTGATTTCAATAGAGAATGAATTGTTAACGGTGTAAGCGGGGTGCAGTAAAAAGTGATTAGATACACAATTGAACATGCCCAGAGCTTTATACGAGTCCGTTTGCGTCGGTAATTTGTGGAAAAATGCGGCTAATTTAAGGTCTTACACCCCCATCAAAAAGGTCTAGCGTCGCCCCCCCCCCTGCGTGTGTGTGTGTGTGTGTGGGTGTGTTGTGTGTGTGTGTGTGTGTGTGGTGTGTGTGTGTGTGTGTGTGTGTGTGTGTGTGTGTGTGTGTGTGTGTGTGTGTTGTGTGTGTGGTGTGCTTGAAATGTTTGCTTTCTCTGTCAATACATAAAGTGAGTATTGATATCTTATTCAAACGTACTCACAAAACTGTTCACTATTATTACTACTATATAAAATCATACTCATGCCATGTGAAATGATATCTATAGTAGGTGAATGATTTTTTGTAATTGATTGAATCGCCGAGTTTTTGATTTGTAGCGCAGTTGGTTTTGTGGGTACGTCAAATAATTGTGGGAAATCTTTTAAATTAAGCGCCCCTACTTAATCCGGTATATGTGAGGAGAATCTATTTAGGAGTGTAGAGTACGAAATCGAGTACTATCACAAATCAAGGGCAAGTCTTACTTTCAAATGCGTTTGTTCTTGGTCAGTTCACTGCTTGCTTTAAATCCTAGAGAATATGTTCAGTACAACGAAAAGGTAAGATCACAAAAACATGTGACACCTCCTTTAACTACAGTCAACATACATAGCCACTCAGGCCCTCTTCCGTCAAGAATAACAGTTGTGAGTCCACCGTTTTGTTGTTTACAAGATTATACTCGAAGATCAAAACAAGGGAAATTGAACAGAACATTACCAGCATTTCGAAGCTGGACTTTGCCTTTGATGGTGACGTAAACGTGCTGTCACGAGCAGGTATTTTCTAACTGCTCAAAGAGGGCGCTTTTCTCGTTGAAAATTTTTGAGACGTGTGCAGACATATCTAAGAAAAATCAGCTGGAAAAGTGCCCTCTTCGCGCAATTCAAAAGGTACGTGGTGACATTATGTGTTACATCATCGTGGAAGGGCAAAGTCTTATCCTTTCAAATGCCATTGTTACTGTTCATTTGCTTTTGTTTATCTCGAGAGTATGCGTGTCAACAACAAAAGCGGTGCGCCCCATCACATTTTTTGTCACTTTTCTGGGACTGTAGTAAAGCTGCACGATTGCGATTTTACCTTTCCTTATTCAAATTAACATATTTCAGATTAAGACGAGACAAATTTAAAACAAAACTTAACGGTATTTTGAAGCCTAAGACTAGTGCACTTTACATTTTGATGTAAGCTCATGGTCCCAAGATTATTTTCTTAATTGCCAAAGAGCGGCGGTTTTCGACCTTGCACAATTTTTTTTTGAGACACACTGTAGTAGTATATATATGACAGTTAATTAAAGCCTTGCAAGGCGAAAAATTGGGTAACTAGCTTTTTAGGGTGGAATTTTATAACAAAGAAATATGTATTTCCGTATTTTGGTTACTCGAACTCATATAGATGTGTTTTACGCTCTATAATTCGTCGCGTGCAGCGCAAGAGACGCCTTAGCGTCTTGATGAAAAACCGCGTTCAGTGCAGAAAGCCGTTATGGAACAGCGTGTCAAGTGCAGAAAGGCCTTATGGAACAGCGCATCAGTGGGAAAGGACCTTTACGACACATTCGTGCGGTGATACTAACAGGCATTACTGCGCGGTCATGCGCGGTGTTCCGGTACGGCCTTTTGCGACCAAGTGGCGCACGTTCCATAAGGGCCGGTAAGTGCTTTCTGCACTGAGGGTTTATGAGTGAAGGGTGCGTCTAAGGCCGTTCTTGCGGCTGACGCGACGAACGATTATGATGTGTAATTAACTGTCATAAATCAAATTGCGTCTTACGCCGATATGCGGACTTATTTCATATTGCCTGGAGAAAAATTTACAGAAATTTGGCATGAACCGTACGATCAGTTTCTCGCCTGTTATGTCTAAAACGTTTCGTTGCTTTATACCCATTTTAGGCTATTGAAGTTAGGGGGACCAAAAATGGCGGACCGTACCAGGGAGTCATTATCCACCTTTGTTAGGCCTGTGGCTACATGGCTTTTTGCTGTTTCGGGTACTCCGTCAAGTACTGGAGACACTTCAATGTGTTATATCTGCACGCTCTTTTTATTTATGTGATAGCTTCTGATGACGTAGAATGTTACCAGAATTTAGGTATAAATTTAGTGATCATTTATTAAGAGAGAGTTTCTCGATGTCTGTTTTAAGTATACTTTAACGTTGACGAGAAATTCGTCTTGTTAACACTTATTTTCCATAGAGCCAGAACCCGAGAAAGTTTCTTTTACCATACATTGCAGTAATAATATATTGCGTATATCACACTATTCCTTACACTGTTGTTGACCAAAGCGATTTAAATAACACGGTCAATGCACATCTTTATATTCTGGAACCTTTTGATGGAACTTACACTTTGATACATCAACTCTTGTTTTACATAATATTAGAAATAGGAACTGGCAAGAAAATAACAGAGAAACATGAATTTTATTTTTGGGGGGGTATTGTTTGGCGCCATTTTTCCTTTTAAAATAGAGAAAACAAAGAATTTATTTATGTGGGCTTAGATAGATGAAACTAAGTTTGCAACCTAGTTTGAGGACGAAAATTGCGTGTGGAAATCACTCTTTTGGGTACTTTAGAATTTGATTCGAAAGCCTAAAACTCACACTTCGGCTACATTTATAATGCTGTAAATTAATTGCAGGTAATTGTAATCACTGTCAAAATGGACGTGCAGAAACCAAATGACACGCCCACACAAGCAGTCAACTAATCCTGTTGATAACGTCAGAACTTGAGCATTTGCACATTAATCTGAAGAAATGACCCCAACAAGGCTCTATTAGGCTATGGAGCAGGGGGTCGATTCCTGGGACGCAAGGAGAGCGTCGCCACCCACGGATTATTCGGCGGGGCAACATATCGTATTTGCCCCCCCCCCATTATTTGCATAACTTCTGAAAAATCACATTGCAATTACAAGGATTCGTTTAAAAAGCCATTGGAGGCACTATAAATATAAACTTGCATAAAAACGCTATTAAACATTTCCAAAGGGTCAATTCTTGGTGCGCTTCGCCGTCAAGATTCTGTTACTGCATTTGCGCGCAATTTTTGACTTTTTTTCAATTTTGCCCCCCCCCCCACCAAACCGGAATAATGCGAATCAACGCCCCTGTTGGCCAGTAAGCAGCGTACCAAATTTCTATGCTAGACTTCTTATATTTTTATTCATCTTCTATCACGTGAGTAACTGCTGCACAGGAGTGCCGCAGCAGACCATTTGTACGATGCAATAGATTGCTCTAGGTATTCTTTCAATCATTTGCTGTACATATATAGGTAATATGTTATTGATATCTTAATCTTAATAAAGGTCATATGAAGTATTCCTATCAATTGTGTTTTGGAAGGGGTGTAAAAATGTGTTGATCCGATACGAAATATGAATTAATATCGTAACAAGTTCCATGGAGCATTCAAATGCATTCAAGCTGTGAATAGGCCTTTACATTTCCAGTAACATGATAATGTCCAATTATTCAAATTAAATTGTCTCATTGTTTTTATTTTTAAAGTGTTTAATTCCAGAATTGCTGCGCGCTGGCTGATTTCCATTGGCCAAACGGAGAGCAGAAAATAATACAGCATGCGGCCAAATCAATAAAGACGATTGCCGGATCCCTGTTACTGAACGGAACTGTTAGATCAGGTAAACTATAAAAGACTCTTTATGTGTAATTTGTAAAGTTGACTACTGCATTTTATTCGTGAATCTCCGTGTAATTTAAACATAATGACCTTTGTCTTCGAGTAAATGTAAAACAGGCCTTCGTGACGAACAAGTGTGTTTGCTTTAATTATAAATCCTGAGTCTTGATCTTATATGTGATTATTTTATTACTATTATTTTAGTCAAAATATAAAATTCATCAAAAAAATGTTTCAAGGAAACTGTGGTAATGGTACTGAGCCAAAAAAAAAGAGAAATAAAGACTTCATTCATGATTTTCACTGAATTTTGACATGATTGATTTCTTTCTATGATTTCAGGCGACCGAATCTTTAATTTCATATCTTTAGGTTAATTTATAATTTAACTATATAACTATTGAGATGGGAAGTGCTGAAAACTGATAGCTACGTACGGCGTGTCATAAGCGAAAATATTAAAAAATGTGTGGTATATCAGTATATGACTGAATTCGGGGGGAGAAAGATTCTGCGACACTGCAATTAGGGGGAGAACTGGAATGGTCGCACATTTAAATTCACCTTTTTTTCATTTTCTTTTTAATTGATTGTTTTAAAGTAGAATTTTTCAGGGTCTATATGTTGCACGTATCAGAGACACAAAGTAGCATGAAGGGATCACTTTTTTTTTAACTTGAACACTGTTGATTTTATCTTTAATGTCAAAGCATCATCCATATTTGATCGAGCCATGTAAACTTAGGAAATCAACTTTCACAATAAAATTACAGCTTATTAAGATGAACAAATTATTCGAGAGGGGCGGAAAATGCGATGTAATCGATTTTTTATTTGTCTCTCTCTCTTATTAGATCGCAACTGCTGATTTATATCTTGTTAACAAAATCGTCAGAAAAAAATGAACCAGGATTGAACCCGCGTCATCAGCTATCCGCGGCTGCACAAATACCACCAGGCCATATGGTGTTACCGGAATGACACGACGACGCAGAAACAAAATACCAAAGCTCATAATTCTGACATTGTTATGACCTAAATAGTCCAAGGCGACCATTTATCATGATGTTAATGAAAGGAAATTTTATTCAGCAGAGGGGGAATGCGATGTATGATTTTTCATTTGTCTCTCTCTCTCTGTATTTAGATCGCAACTGCTGATCTTATAATTTTAACAAACATGTCAGAAAAAATGAACCAGGATTCGAACCTGCGTCTACAGCTATCCGGGCTGCGACAATACCACCAGGCCATAACTGGTTACCGGAATTGAAATAAATAAATAAATTGAAATAAAAAATAAATACAGAGAGAGAGACAAATGAAAAATCTATTACATCGCATTTCCCCTCTCTGAATAATTCCTTTCATTTAACAATCATGATAAAAATGTCCGCCTTGGACTATTTAGCATAACCCGTTGCTTCCGAGATTCTGAAAATCCCATAGAGTTAATACAGGACACATCCGGTTCCCGTAGCCAACGGGATAACAATGTCAGAATTATGAGCTTTGGTATTTGTTCCTCGGTCGTCGTGTCAATTCCGGTAACCAGTTATGGCCTGGTGGTATTGTCGCAGCCCGGATAGCTGTAGACGCGGGTTCGAATCCTGGTTCATTTTTTCTGACATGTTTGTTAAAACATCCATGAATGCAGGGGGGTGTATGGTTGTCAAACACCCCCTCCCCCTTTGCTAACCACTTTTTACGTTAAATAATTAAAACCTTTTCGTATGGAAAACACTCCGAATTTAACCGTAGAACACGATTTTAATTTAGGAAACAAATCCCCCCCCCTTGCTGAGCGGCTGTGTTGACCGGGAAAAATTGTGGACCTGACATTTGGAATTGCAAATTTTACACCCCTTACCCCACCCCACCCCTTGAATAACTTTCGGCGGCTGGCCTGGCCGGAAAAAAAATTGGATCTGGGATTCGGAATGAAAATTTGTTTGTCACTACTGCCTACTCCCCTGCTCCTGTTGTATGGCCCCACCCCTGACCCAACATGCCCTGGAGGCATACGCGAACGCCGGGGGGCTGTTTGGTTGTCTAACACCCCCTCCTTCTTTGCTAACTCCCTTTTTATGTTAAATAAACATTTTTATGGAAAACACTCCCATTTTACCAGTATAACATGATCCTAACTTGAGAAATGTTTCCCTCAATCCCCCAACCCCCTGCTGAGCAGCTGGGTTGACTAGGGAATAATTGTGGGCCTATAATTTGGAACTGAAAATTTTACACCCTACCTGACACCCTCCCCCCCCCCACCCCCAACAACAACCTTTCGGCTTGGCTGACCAGAAAAAAAATTGGATCTTAGATTTGGTGGGGCCAAACGGCGATGGAGGGGAGTGTGCATGGGCAGAAATCGCTCTCTCTACATGCGGGGAATACCAACTAGCCCAAACAGAAAGCCAAACACCATCCGATAAGCGGGGCGGGGTGGGGCAGGGGGCAGGGGGCCGTTAAGAATCATTTGTTGCCTGACAAAAAAAAAATCGTCAGGCGTCCCCTGCCCCGATATTTTTCAAAAATCAGAAAATCAGGGATTTTGCAGTGCAATTCATGAAATTCAGGGGTGTTTTTACTTTTTTGACCCCCCCCCGAACATTTTACCCAGGCACTGCCGTTGTGTAGTAATCACTGTACATCTACAGAAACAATTTACAGGTAACACTCTTATTTTTCTTAGTGTACATCCACCCTGTTAATGTTGGATAAAGGGCGGTTTTTGTCCGTCGGTTGGATTTAGCGGCTTTTTAAATTAATCTTGCCATACATATTTTCATCTTCTTTATATTCAGGTAGCACAAATGAGCCAGCCAAAACCTAGCGTCTTTGACCTCTTTCGTACTCCTGTTCTACGCATACGAACAATTAACTTCATCTATAGTTGGTAACTCTGAAATAATCGTATATTTGTAATAATGTATCCTATTACCATCTTGATTTATAATCATGTCATAAGTAACCCATAAGTAATTCCATACAAAATATCAAGTGAAAGTGAATTCGTCACGAATACGAATAAGTTTATCCTTGGCACGAATTGACAATAGAATACAACTCCATCACCCTCAAATAGAGTTTTAAATGACATGAAATCGAAATGTGAAAGTATTGAAGTGAGGTTGAGTAATGCGTTTCAAGTATTAACGATATTTATTTACTTTTCGGATTATCCAGTAATACTATTCCTGTTTTCACCAAGAATTCCGTGATAAGTTAAATTGTTACCTTTATGCTGTATTCATGTTTGATATTTATCTATACACGTCTTGCTACGGGTCGCGTAATGTTCAAATGTTTTATATACCGTGGTGTTTGTACATTGACGTAATATCACGTACAGCATACATCAACGTTTACATTGTGAGCTCATCTGTTTACACATTCAATTTATTTGGAAGGGATGATAATGACAATAATTGTTTTCATATTTTCTTTAAATTTTGCTTTCCTTATTGCGGTATTGAAAATGGTAATTTTTCTATTGATTTTACCTAAGCTAACCAGCTATTTCTTTAAATTTTGCTTTCCTTATTGCGGTATTGAAAATGGTAATTTTTCTATTGATTTTACCTAAGCTAACCAGCTATTTCTTTTTAGTATTTCCTATACAAAGGTGAAGGAAAAATATATTATTACGACTGTTCAATTTAATTGTACCATTGCGCCGAGATGCAACAATAGCGCACAAAAGGTTAACTGAACCTCTGCACATCAAAGATTGTTGTTTTCAATTGAACCTCGACAATGTTAACTTGTCTCATTAATAACTGAAGGGACGACTTATCCAACGGATGGGATGATTTTTTTTCAACAGATGGGACGAACTTTCCCTCCAATTAACAACTATAGGAACGAGTTTCCCAGCCGATGGGATGACTTGTTTGTTTGTTTGTTTGTTTTTGTGTGTGTGTGTGTGTTGTTTTTTGGGGGTGGGTTGTATTGTGCTTGACCTATTGACCTATGACCTTAAAATTGAACTTGGTCTAGTATTTTCCTTTTTTAGTGCATGTGTTAAAGTTTCATGGGGTTACACGTTAAACTATGCCTGTGAGACTGTTAACAAACATACAGACAGACAGACAGACAGACAAAGTCGCATGATCACAATACCTCCTCCAGCTTCGTAGGCGGTGTCAATAATGGGCTATGAAGGTGTTAGACTTATTTTCAATGCAGTTTTAAAAATGGGGATATATGAAAAAAAAAATCTTCTTTCTGTTTTAATCAGGATGACCAGTGCTATGTTATATTACGGCCTAACATACGGCAGCACCAATCTTGGCGTCAATGTTTACTTCACTTTTTTCGTATCGGCGGCCGTCGAGGTTCCCGGTTTCATTGTCGCCATTTTATCCGTACATTACTGGGGAAGACGCCCCAGCCTTGCCACTTTTATGCTGGTTGGTGGCACTGCATGTCTGGTTAATATATTCATTCGTAAGTACGATCTTTTCACTCCATTATTTGTGACCCGCGACGATATGATCAAGTAATATTTATTTTTTTTTTTTTTATTCATATGATCTTTATTCGCATAAAACAACTAGCACATACAAACTATTAAGTAAAATTTACACATTTGCGTGCATTTCCGTGAAAATGAGCACATTAAATAAAACGCGCACTCTACTGTCTACCTCAAAGAGATCTTTTGGTTTGTCGGGCACCAAACTCCGGGATGAAGGGCATTTTAGAAAAATGCAGCACTGCGCATTTTTAGAAAATCAGCGTCAACATTAAAGAGTTGTAACTGTTAACAATTTATTACAGATACGAATAAATTGCATATAGAAACGTTGTACAAGAACGTAATGGTCTAGCTTTTGATGGTGCATTTGTTTTTGAATTCTTATTTTGTGAATGTTCTTTTGATTTTGTTAGATTTTTTACAACTGCATTTATTTTAACTTGATTTAGGTAATGAATTGAAAAAAAAAATGAGAATTTACTTTCCATTTACCCGCTAGCATATTCTTACACATGTAATCAAATACCAACCATGAAAGAAAAATGTAGACTACACCATATCAATTTGTTAAGCACAAAAAACGCTCCTCTTTTGGGCAGAGAAATACGAGGTCATTCGCACAGTTCATACACTACTGCTCTCACGCCGCGCTGTGTAGAAACATGTCTATTGTTTACATTCACACTCGAACGCATAATAATAAAGACTGCGTTGATTTCTACCCAGCTGTGAAAGTCAGAATACTGAGAGAAAATGGTGTCTTTGGTTTTTGCCAATTCCGCGGGCCTTCTTCTAGCCAATAAAATTTGATTTTTACATTTTTAGAATCCTCAGACTTCCGGCGATACATACTCATCTTCAATATAATTATAGATGGCGCACTTTAATTTTATGAAGCTGCAAAGTCAGAAAAATGGGGATCTTCCACGAGATTTTTTACCCAAAAAGAAAGTCTTTAGACTCAATTCTTCGTGTCATAACATTGACTTCGGTCACATATTTTAATCTAAACTTAAAGAGAAATCTTTGATTATCGTAAATCTCGTTTCAATAATATATAAAGCTTATAGATTGTTACAATGCGCAAAATACTTGTGCCAAAAGCGAACGGTTTTAGTTTCAGTTTACCACTGTGTTGCAAAAACTCTATAGACCATGAAGAAAGTAAAAGATCGCTTAAAAATTCATATGATATAATCGTGCAATTGTACCACAGTTTGTATATTGTAAGGAAATTACTTACTTCGAGGTGACACAAAACGACCTCCTTTTCATTGGTTTGTGTGTCAGGTTGGGATTTTTGCTGTGACCCATATATTCAAAACGATCATGTTAAAACCAGTTAGGAAGTACGTGTACATTGCCTCAAATAGTATAATAAACTATGCTTATAAAACGCATAACACATTGTTATGCATGTCCCTAAAAGCTAAGAGAATAGGGAAATAGGGATTAGGAAGGTATGGAATAGGGTTCGAGATATCAGGCAATTTTATACTGGTGTATTTTCAAGGCGGACTTATTGCATCTAACAAAGTTTGGGAGGTTGTTTCGTAAATTCGAACGTTGTAACTGAATCCATCTAGTGCAACTAACACAAAGTAAAACATCTGGTTTAACTCGATGTATTTACAACATGATAAACAAGGGTAATTTGACCTTGCATCGGTGGTTTTCTGTCTAAAATAAAGAGAAAGTTAACGAGAAACTTCAGAGGCATCCAAAATCAGCTTCCCTGTTGATATTCACCTTCTTCATGTTTTTGTCAAGACGGAGATCCTTCCCTCATTTGTCCATGTTAGTGACACATTATCACTTTTCCCAGCTTAGTTTTGGAGATCAGGTCTTTCACGTGTTCTTCATGAATGTATATGTTCGAACCTTTGAGTTTGAATCTTGCCGCGTAGATCATTCGTCGCGAGTTATACCTTGCAAACTACACGATAGCGGGCTTTACGGAGTATAACGTTATCTGTTAGTGGCACATCAGTATTCAATATCAATGAAGTGCTCAACCTCACCATGAAAGAAGAGTCTCCATGGTTATTGTTCATCATAAACTTATCTTTAATCAGGTAATATTGGTTGGATCTCATCAAAGAATTAGCATCCTTAAGGGACAAAATTTGACCGTTAAAGTCCCAAAAAAATTATATATTGACACAGAGGGGACATAATCGAATGTAATATCTCCGTAAAATCACGCCCTCAGTCAAATTTGAACGTATTGCCAGATGCGGTGTCAATACAGATCCTCGTGCATCGAGTGCGACTTTTTATCCTAGTCATGAATTGGTGACTTTTATAACTCCCTGTGGGAGCCCTCTTCTGCATGTTCCACTGTTTTGCTTTCAGTTTAAACTTCCATTAATATATATATATTCGTTTATTTATGCTATGTTATTTAACCTAATATTTTATCGTGTCCCATATTAAGTTCGACAATTTCTTCACTTTGGGACCTATACATTTCACGTTTTACTTCTTTTATAAGGTTCCTTCATATTTTTACTTTGTTTTAGTATGTCATCAATTTAAACAACAAAGGATAAAAATAAATACGATTTATGTTTGATATTTATTTTGTTTAAGTTTATGTACATGCAAGTAGATGGACTCTGTATTACTGCAATTATTATTTTTTTTTTTTGGTTTATTTCGTAAGTACCAATTCAAATATATGTATCATTTACATGTATTTACATCACCGATTGCTTGGTTTGGTTATTTGAATGGGAATTGAATTGAAATATATTCATTGTTATTATATGGTATATTTTGTATTGTTGTTATGTGTTACATATGAAAATGTGAAAATATGGAAAATAAATTGAAATTGAATTGAAATTGAAATTAAATTGAATTGAAACTTGTGGTTATCTCTAAGTTGGTTTCTCTCTTCTGTAGCTCTTGGTGCCTGGAATACCACGGTAGCAATGATAGGAAAGTTAGCCATCACGGGTTCGTATGGAACGCTATATGTCTACTCAGCCGAGTGTTTCCCAACACCTGTAAGGTAAAGAAATATCACACATCTCTTTGTCAACATTATTGAGACATAATTGCGTAAAAGATGATCAAATTCTATTAGGGAATATTATTATCATGCCAAAGTATTTCACTTTAAATAAATCAACAACGTGATAACTTTCCGTAAAATATAGGATTTTTCACCCTAATCGTTGATAGGGTACTTTATCAAGAATATTTAAATTTGTGTGCTGGGTTAAAATAAATTGGTGTCACCAACCCAACTCAAGGTGAGCCACTTGGTCAATTGCTGAAACAAATGTAACCATTTTTATAGTTTGTGTTAAAAGATCGGGATTTAATCTAAAAAAGGTCTTGCACAAAGGCGTTGGCAAGACCATCTTATGTAAAAGTATCATCAGAATCCAAATAAAGTGATTTCATAGGCACAACTCTCTCCATTTTGCCAAATTTGGTCACTTCTTGGTCCAAAAGAATTCCCTTTCATTATCATGAGAAAGAAGAGAAAAGCAATAACGTACCTTGTAGAGCACAAATTCACCTTTTTGACAATGATCAGAACATCAAATGTACTGACACATAAAAGTCAGAACACTGAGGAGGGCGTCACTAAAAACTAGTCTTGCCTACAATTATTACAACCCATAAACCTACATAGCAAGTTTCAATACAATCCAACGAGAAATGTGGGTGGTAGAGCACATGTAGAAAATGTGACATGGCATCCAACGAAAGTAGGAACATTAGGGCACCGTCACCGAAAACTATAATAAAGGAACCTTTCCTGACCACCTATACACCTCCTGAGCAAGTGTGAATAAAATCCGTTGAGCAATATTCGAGTTATTAAAATCACTTTTACAAGTATTTATTTGGTCAGGGTATCTTTTGACTATGTAAAAGGAGGAACATTGGGGGCAGCATCGCCAAAACTAAAAGTTGTCCAGATTTGACTTTGTTTCACATTCAAACCAGTGGCGTAACAGCCGGGGACGGGGGGCAGAGTGCAAAAAATCAGCAGTAAAATTCACTAAACACCAGGAAAATTAAAGGAAAGACGCACATTTTGGACGTAGTTACCGGAAAATGTTTGGCTTTGCCCACCCCCCCCCCCGCGCGCCTCCGGTAGCAGGCACCTGTTACGCCGCTGACTCAAACTAAATTTGGAAAAAAGCGTGGAAAACGTGACCAGTACCCCACAAGGATATCCTTATAAATCAGTTTTTTTTATGTATAAACACTAAACAAGCCATGATACCACTACCGACAGTTATAGTCAGCTAGGTCTTTTAATGATACACTTACAATCCAAATTAGAAAATGGTAGAGAAACGTGGCTAGTATCGCGCAGCGACAGCGACGGCAAACGCGGCGTAACCCTACTAATTTAAGGTATCTCCCGGTACTTCGAACTGGGTTACAATACTTCTGCCACTCTCACCACTACTCTCACTACTACAACTACTAATAGTAGTAATATTTAATGAAAACATAACTTTTTTTTCAATGCAGGGGACATAATCATAAACCACCACCAGACAAACTCAATGGGTTTACCTCAACGTTCCTCTCATTTCGTCATAAATTTGTATGAATTTTATTAGTTACTCCCACCCAGCCCCCCCCCCAAAAAAAAATAATAAAATGAATGATTTAATAGGTGAAAGAATGGCTGTGTGTCCTTATGTGAATTTTTTGATAGGTGCGTTTAGTCCAAAATATACAATGCGATTCTAGACGTGGTCCTTTCTTCATACTCAGCTATTGTTTATCTTTTTCTTTTTCTTTTTTGCAGGAGTGTCGGAGTCGGTGTCTGTTCTATGATGGGGAGGGTCGGCTGTATCATCTCACCCCTTGTTTTAATATTGGGCGATTACTATCGTCCCGCTCCTCTCATTGTATTTGGTTCCGCGGCGGTCATTGGCGGATTCCTGGCTTTATTTTTACCAGAGACTCGCGGGGCACAACTTCCAGAGACAATTGAAGATGGAGAAAATTTCGGAAAAGAAGTATCTGAAAAAGTCGACTACTTCGCTGAATTGTAAAATATATTTGTGACCGATATCGGCTCTCTTGACCATAGTTGTGTCAAAAGAAAATTGCACTGTCTATGCATGGACCTTACGAGAAATGAACTGTTAACGGGGTAGACTTCTTTGATCGTATCAGGACTGCCGTTTCAATGGTGTGCAACTAAAACTTGGTTACATAATGTCCCTACGCTCCAGACAGGAGAATTTTGCGAACGTGCTTCTCGTTCGGCTGCCACTTATTCATATATTTCTCCTATGCAGGGGCGTCGATCCATGTTTTTGGATTGGGGGGGGGGCAAAGTGAAAAATGTAAACAATTTTCTGCCCGCGAAGCGCGCCGAAAAATTGGCAATTTTGTATGTTTAGTAGTATTTTTTGCCATGTTTAACGGTTTTATAGTGCTTTCCAATGCTGTCTAAAACATATATTTGCATTGCATATTATGAATTTTACAAGTTGTCAAAATTATAGAGGAGACAAATCGATGCTCCCCCAATATTTTCATTGGTGGGGCGATCGCTCCCACCCCCCCCCCCCCAACGGATCGACGCCTCTGCTCCCATGGTCCACACGCTATCAATATATACAAGCAACATATAATCAAATTTGGTATGACAACGTATTTCGGATTGGTTTTGTGGACACTAGTGGACACAGTTGAGACACAGTGATGGTAAAAGGAAAACATTTAAAGCCCATATCAAATTATGAGGCTATAACTTGCGATGGAAATGTTATTTTTGCCTCTCTCTTCTAAAATTCATATAAAAACAAGACCACCAGTCCTCTGAATTACGTCCTATATCTGCATATCAATTTCCTTGACAAGTTATCATCTTCTGAGAATAGAACTTACCTTGTTCTTCCGGTTTAAACAAAACGGTAAACTTGCAGCGGTCCTGGTTTGATCAAAGAGGGGAATAATGCAGGGAATGTTATTGGTGCATTATGGAAATACAAGTGCCCATGAATTCATTTAAGATCGGTACACGTCCATGTATGGTAACGTCCATGCTCTATGCCTTTCCTCATCAAGTACCAATTAAAAAAAATAATAACACCTCTAATGATTTGATTTCCTATCATGATTTTGACGCAAACCATTCGTGTTGACCGTAGTACATCATACTTTTTGTGTTGTGGAGAGAAAAAATGTTGTCAGTCGCACTTCTGGTCTATCTATCTATCTATCTCGCTATCTATATATCTATCTATCTATCTTTATACTGATCATTTAGCTAATATGTAATAACATTTGCATTCATGTCATTTAAATTTCAAATACACGTTTTGAGATGTCATGGTAAGCTGGCATAAGAGGCTCTGGTTAATAAGAAATATGGGCCCGAGTGGACAGCAATACCGCTATTTTGCCGAGGTGCACAGCAATAGCTTCAAACCAAACACACTTAAAAATTCCGAGTCAGTCTGACTCGGAAAAGAATCCGTTGGGGGCACACCCGGAAAAGGGTCAGGTTTAACTACATTCCGGGTCAAGTTTCACCAAAATCCAAGTCAGTTTGACTCATATTTTGGTCAACCTTGACCCGGAATTTGGTTTTAAAAAATTGACCCTTTTCCTGGTGTGCCCCCAACGGATTCTTTTCCGAGTCAGTCTGACCCAGGATTTTTAAGAGTGAAGCCTCGAATGAAGGCAGTATATATTTGTTTTATAAGCTTCATTCATATTCATTGTTCATCGATTGGTTAAGAGACTTTATTGAATGAATTATTTCAAACTTACAAATTCTAAATTAATAAACCCTGTACCCGTTTGCCATGGCCATGGGAAGCGGGGGTGCTGGGGGTGCTGCAGAAATGTTTCAGGCCTGCAAAATATCCTTTATGTCATGATGTATAGCATTATACGTCGTCCAGGGGCGATGCCCCCTATGTTTTTCAAATTTGGCCGTGAAAATTTTTGTTTTGGCCGCGAAAAAATATTTTTCCACCACCTGTGACAAAATCGTTCCCAGGGCCCTGCCGTTTGCCGCGGGTAACTTACTATAATTGTGTGGTACTTATGTGCCGTGGTTGAGACCCACATTGCCAGCCCTGACCTTTAGCTCCAGTGCATCGCAATTTTGTAAGCCAAAGAAAATTTATATTTTTCGGTTACAGACCGGGTTTGAGACCCCCAGCTTTGCGGTTCATCATACCAATGCATCCCTAAAGGGCTACTCCAGAACATCAGATTTTATTTTTGCTACTGGTGTGTGTGATGTGCGCGCAAATTTCATTGCGTATTATCCTTGCCTCCTTTCACTCGGCACAATGTACACTATGATATATGCGAGCACACTTCAGCTGTTCAGTGTCAATCCGTAAATAGTAAATACCTAGAGGTACTATTTATGTGACAAAAATGTAATCAATCAATGAACAATATATGGATGTAGTATATAATTAATGATAGTAACATCCTTAACATGGATATTTCGCACAACATTTCACGATATGAATAATATGCAACAATGTACATTTATATATACAGATGTTTATGTTACTAACTCCAGAAGAATATTGTAATATGTTTCATAAATATAATACTAGATCACGTGAACATTTACATATTGTCAAACATAAGAAAATTACATTTCCATGTTTGTATTATTACTATTTTTATTGTTATCTTTTTTCATTTCATCACTAAAAACAATGCATAATTAAGAGTTAAATACATTAGAAACAAAAAAAAAATACAATGTGAAAGAAAACATACACATGTGAAGAAAAAAAAAACGGATTTGTACAAACATATACCGCTGGATATATAGGACCTCAAGTTTGAAATCTATTTCCTGATTAAAGTACTAAAATATCATCGTAGCCTAGTTTCTACCGCAAAATGAAAACACGTTTGATTTCGGCATATGTTGCGTAATTTTATCCCACGTATACTTTTGTTGATATACCATACCTCGACCTTAAATTAATTTACCTGATTTACGGTTTATTAATAAATCGCGGTTTTCTGTTCAAACAATTCGGGGTAAATTATTTCCTAAAGCAAATCTGTTAAATAAATACTTTTTGTGAACTTAGTCCGAATATAGCAAAATATATGAAAAATTCTAATGATCCATTATATTATTGTGTTGCAAATGTAAAATCTCTTATTTTTTCAAACCGGTTCAAATCTATGCAATATTAGTGATTACAAAACACATGAAAAACAGCAAGTGAAGTGGATATGGCGACTTGAACACATGTGTACTTAAAAAAAAATCATCATACTCTAAATATATGTCCAACACATCATATCTACTGGTGTATTCCCAAACCAATTTAAAATTGCTTAAGTCACACCCAGTTTCAAAAAAGGAGACCCCAAGCAATGTAATAATTACTGTCCAATGTTCATCCCTCCCCGTGTATCTGAAATAATGGAATAAATAGTATCGAACCAACAAACTGTTCTCTGAATAAAATCTGTTATGTCCCAAACAATATGGTTTCCAAAAATACCTCTCTACTGAAACAGCCTTCCCGATAGAGTTCTATATGCCAAATTAAGAAATAAATATGTATATTTTTCAAAAAAAAAAACGGTGGTTCTCATGACGGTTAATGTATGCGTGCGTGTAGTGAAAAGGGTATCAAAGTCACAAAAACAAAATCAGGATAAAAGGGTACAGACCTATTTTTAACAAAAGGCTTATTTTAAAAGGGTATTTTCTGACATTTTTATCTCTGACATTATTACCTGTGACATTTTTACCTCTGATATTTTTACCTCTGACATTATTACCTGTGACATTTTTACCTCTGACATTATTACCTCTGATATTTTTACCTCTGACATTTTTACCTCTGACATTATTACCTCTGACATTTTTACCTCTGACATTTTTACCTCTGACATTATTACCTCTGACATTTTTACCTCTGACATTTTTACCTCTGACATTATTACCTCTGACATTTTTACACCGAGCCATTTTAATTCATATTTATATGCTAAAGATACAAATGCCCTATGATACGATTTTCACTTACTATGCTTATTAAATACTGTAAATAATGAACTCCTCAAAATTACTCAATGGTTCAATACAAACAAACTGTCATTAAATTTGTCGACAAAGATAATCTTTTATTAAGGCATTTAAAACCTAAAGAACTGAACTAAATGTTATGATAAATCGTATATTGATAGCCACACTTTAACAATGTTATTTCTTCTGTATAGCTAAGCCAGTCAGTATGATATATAAAGTTAAACAGTTTGTACCAAACCATGTTCTGCTTTTGTTATATAATTCTTTAATATTATATACAAAAAAAACTTCAATTCATTAATTACAAATTATCGAAATGCGTTTGGAGTACCATTGAAGTCGTGAAAAAAATTATTCCAAAATGACTTAGTTCATTAAAAAAGGTGAAAATCTATGATTTCAAAATGATTCACTTTGCTCATTTTCTCTCATAGACTACTGAGAGTAAAAGGCGCTAAATCCATTTTCCACCAAAACTGAGTTATTAACATCAACACATTTTCCACGTACTTATCTAACTATAGTATCAAATTTGAAGCCAAATTCTACACGGAAGTTTGAAATATCTTTAGTTTAACTTTTATTTTCCCATAGGCGCATGTACAAAACCAGGAAAACAAATTCATTTTTCTCTAAAGTTACTAAAGTGGATTTAGCGCCTTTTGGAAATAAGCTCTTCATATCTAAGCTATTTTATATTCCACCTCAGTAATAATATAAGGGTGATGTTTATTCATGCATATCTTGCCAATGGCAGTATAACTCTTGAAACGTTTGTATTTCAGGAAGTTTATTTGTCCATTTAAGCACTACTATGTGGCTCAGATATCAAAGTTTGACATTTCTGTTTTAAGTGGAAGCTCCACTATGTTAACTTGTGCCTTTAAAGTTCTTAAATAGTATTTCTTTCCATACAATATAATTGTATTTACAAAATGTTAATTTCAGGCACGCAAAAGAGACTCCCTCTCTTTGATCATGGGCAAGTATCAGCCATACGTAATACTGCAAAACCTGAGGTATTACATTTAACACACAGGGTGTTGCAATTAATGTAGATACAAGAATAAGGGCAATTTACCACTCTGCAAAAACTGGGGTGTCAAATTTAACTCCCATGGTGTTGCACAATACAGATACCAGACGTGGTGTAAAATTCTAACACCACAGGTATCATATTAACACCAAACAAATTATCTCAAACACCAAGAGCATTGGCTTTACCACCAAGGGTGTTGAATAATCATTACCTTTCCGGTATTCATATTGTGCAACACCCTCGGTGTTGAATTTAACACCACAGTTTTTGCAGTGCACACGTTGGTGTTGAAGATAATACTATTGGTGTGTGAAGTTACTAATCTTTATTTATATCTAACACCGCATCTATTATCTGTATCGGGCAACACAATAGGTCTTGAATATACAACCCAGTTTATTGCAGTGTATGTTACCTGCCGATTTATTGATGGTTACGTAACTGTGCTTTATTATCACTTGTATATTTCTATGAAGAAGTGAAGTGTATGGATTTATTGATTTCTGCAATAAATACTTTTAATATCAAGCAAATCAAGAACACAAACTTTTGTTGACAGTGGTTAGAGGTGTGGCTTTCAGTTGTGCGACATACTGTTTACTTAAACTAATGTTAATTCCATGCCTGTAGTATCAAAACGCGTTCACAATATCACGACAACGTGTCTCAAGGGCTCGCACAGAGTTAAGTTTTTGCATTAATTTATTAATCGATATACAACAAAGGAAATTTGCATCACAAGTTCACTACATATACATACAGAACAACTAAATAAACCAAATTAATGAAAATATACATTCATTTCAGCCCAGGACCCGGCCTATAAGAACACACGAAGCTCAAAACATAGTATATTTTGAATTGACCATCTTTAAAATATCAAGGGTATATCTTTCCAAAGTTATTATATCACGTTGATTTATTATCTATACAATATTTCCAACGATACGTTGAAACGTGTATAAAATATCATACAAATGTTGTTTTCAACTTTTGGAGAAAATCATGGTAATGATTTGTAACTCTTTACATGTTGAATTTATTCTGAGGTAATAATAATGACAATTGTTCTTTTGATATTTTCTTTGAA
Organism: Eucidaris tribuloides; assembly: GCA_001188425.1. NCBI lineage: Eukaryota > Metazoa > Echinodermata > Echinoidea > Cidaroida > Cidaridae > Eucidaris > Eucidaris tribuloides. The sequence goes on along the minus strand of JZLH01S0333966.1, from coordinate 49,893 downwards.
TTTTGCTTTCCTTATTGGAGTATCGAAAATGATAATTTTTTTATAGATGTTACTTAAGCACACTAGCTAATTTTTAGTGTCTCTTTTACAAAAGTGAAGGAGAAAAATAGTAATTACGATTGTTCAGAATAATTGTAAGATTATAAAAATATGCAACATTAGCGCACAAAGTGTTAAAAGCTAATGTGTCAATTTCTTTTGATCCGAAGATATGAAGAAATTTTTTTCTTATGCATGTAATACTTTACTTTCCATCAGGGGCGGCGGAACCGGGGGGGCAGAGGGGGCACTTGCCCCCCCCCCCAATTTTGGATAGCAAAAAAAAATGCCTTTTTTTTCAAAACGAAGTGTGCCCTTTATGAAATGACGCATGCCCTTTTTTCAAAATGAAATGTGCCCTTTATGAAATGACGCCTTTTTTAGTCTACTCATTTTTGTCGATATTTGTCTTCTTTATATTCATTTTTATAATTAGGTAAATTATATTCAACAAGCATTTTGTGCCTAAAAAGGACATTTAGCATCTCCTCTTAATGCCCTCATGTGGTAGCAAAATTATGCCATGCTACTGTTTGCCCCATCCCCCCCCCATTTTAATTGAAGGCAAATATTATAATGCTTTTTTCTAAGTTGATTGTGCCTTATCTTGGTTTGAACCCATACTGAGCGCAGTGAAACCTTTATATACGCACATTCGTCACTGGAGGTGATTTCTTTTATCTTTGTTATTGTTTATTCTATGTATTTTTGCCTCTGACTGTCTGATGGGGCACATAATAGAGAAAGAAAATACTTTGTTCAAAGAAGAGGCACATTATGTACCTAAAAGGGGCATGTGGCCTCTCATCTTATAGAGCCGTCTGCGGTTGCAAAAATTGGGCCCTCTCCAATTTTTTTGTTTCGTGATTACATGGCCCTATTTTATATACTCTTCAAGCGATAAAAAAAGTGTTTTTCGTGAGGTAACTTTCCTACGGTCGCCTTTTCTTCTCTTTAACAAAGAAAATCACCTCGTAAGGAGAAGTATTCCCCTTTTTCTTCAGCAGAACTTTAAGTATTCGCAATGTGCATCATGACTTTGTAATTTATAAAGAAACCAGTTTATCATCTCTGCCCTCACTAACGTATTTGCTCATTGATTCTTATGGATTCGTTTGATGTTCTTCATCTTTTTAACACACTGCCATACTGCAAAAATTCTGAGTTGTAATTAACGCCAGAACAGACCACAAAGCGAGTTTTACAACTTAAATTTTCAAATTTTTCCAAAACCGCTCGCTCGCTACGCTCGCTCGCGAGGTAGATATATATATATATTTCATGTTTTAATGATCAGAAATCCTCTTCAAAAAGGTTTTGAAAA